>OU015463.1:3549154-3604295 GCA_907164805.1 Brachyptera putata
TATTATGATTGATTGGGGACAACATTTATTCTGTTTAGATGTTTGGCTATGGAGCAAGACCAGTTTCTCATCCTTATTGTCGATGTTACAATCGGTCTTTGCAGTCCTAGACCTTTAAACCATGGCTCTGTATGTACAATACTTTGAATTAAGTTATATTGACTCGCATGTGATTTGATATGCGCATCCCAAATAGGCTCCTTTTTATTGCTAATTTGCTCTTTGATAGGTCTGTATAGCTCTGTGTGATTCAGTAGTGCATTAGAATAATCTTCTAACTGAGCACTGTTAGTCAACTGATCAGCCCTCTCATTCCCTACTATCCCCTTATGTGCTGGGACTCATACTAGATGTACCACGTTTCTGTGTTTATTTAGCTTTTGTATATTATCAACAATATCATTATAAGATAGTTAGACTACTCCCTTGTTTATAAGGTAAGTTATTTATAGCTGGGAGGACACTCATCGAGTCTGATAATTTCAGGTGTGGGTATGATTGTGGATGCTTACTAATGTATTGTGTTGCTTGGGATATGGCAATCGCCTCTGCTGAGAAGATAGACGTCTCTTTTGGTAGTAGGAATTTGGCCTCCATGTTGGATTTTGAGTGATAGAATGCGGCTGCTACGTATTCTTCGTTAGCTCTTCTGGATCCATCTGTGAAAATATGTACATGGGTTGGCCAATTTTCCTTTATCCATTCGTTGAAAATAATCTGCACCTTACAGTCGATACATATTCTATGGTGTTCAGTGAAATGAACTGATGGGAGAATATGATTGGGGTTGGACAAGTGGAAATTCTATCTATTGTGGTTTCAATAGTTTGTATACTGACAGTAGAGGACATTTGACTCCCGGTCCTCTCCTTATAGCCGAGATGCGATCCAAGATTTGTAGTTTGGGAATAATGGGGTGTGAAGTTAGCGCTATAGCTTTTAAGATGTGTTTGTTACATAGCCATTCTCTTCTAAGTTCTAATGTATCGATCGCTGTTCATTCTCCATAGCCAATATTGGTGTCGATTTCATGCATCCTAGTGCCGTTCTCAAGGCTTTATTTTGTAACTTGTCTAGCTTACTTAGTATTGTTTTGGATGCCCCTGCGTACACCTGACATCCGTAATCCATTACGGATCTGACTAATGTCTTATATGTTAAGAAAGCGACCCTTTGGTAGGAGTCGCTATGATAGCGTAACTGTCACCAGTCAGGCATGAGGCCTAACAGACATGATGATTAATCATGAATTATATAATTTAGCACATGACGGCAGAATCGAAGGCTGGAATGGTTGTTGCTGTGAAGCGAGCGCTAGACAGCGATAGGAGTCGGGATCATGAGTTATTAGGCACCATATTAGTAACTGACAACAAAGACGTCAATTCAACAAGACAAGGGCTTTAATACATAAAAGTTATAATTTATCTGTGGTTAGATAAGCGGCAATCTAGCCATATTAACATACTAAATTATTATCCTCTCTACTTACATGGTATTGTCCATCGTCTCGATACCCGAGTTTACAGATCAGCACTTTCACACAGTAATATAATACAACACTATTTCGTTACGACTCTGCGTTTGGGTTGATTGACAGATTACTTATCACTCAACTCCACTTATTATTCAACTGCACTTATTATTGAACTAACTGATTATAGAACTGAATCTTTATTTATATACTGGCGTGTGACATAGGCAACCCGGAGGTGACATTGTTATCCTAATAGATATAAACACTATCAAGACAAATAACATATCTATAATGGGCATCTGTATCCTTGATTGCCAAAAAGATGAAGTGTTTTCGTGTTTGAAATAGCACCATAACATCCCCCTCATCACATCACTCCCTTCTTCAAAAATTGTCATACCTCTACAAGGAGGTGTGACACATTTAATTCATAAAACATGAAATGCAACAATGTAGCAGCCAGTATATTGCTCTCAATCTGCTCACAATGCCCCTCGCGTATCCCGCACAGGCGCCGGAGGGTAGCCGTACGCTGGGCTTGGCGTCCGCACTTGTTCGGTGTTTGAGGGGGGGGGGGGGTCGTGTGGCGAGCTGTCAATTCGACCGGTTGGTGTGTCGGTGGCCTGGTGTTTGTTGGCTCCGCCGAAGGTCGCTGACTGCTCGTGACTGTTTCTCTTCCCCCCTTCACTCCACGTGCGTTGAACTGTCAAACCCCGCATGGCTCGCCCCCAGCGTGCCGTGGCGGAATCGAGACGCGGCAACTGTGGACAAGAGAGAACAACAGACTGTAGCACGTGCATATAGTAAACTAGGGTAGGGACCTTGATGATACGGGGTGCGCTGCTTAGGTATTGAAAGTAAATTAATTTGACTTTAATTTGTCACGCGTCAGCATATTAATAATGTTTCCAATAGAAAACTAAAAATCAACTCAAAAATAATGGATATATAAATGTAGCGCCCTTGTCTTTAACAGTAGAACCAGGATGTGTTCAATAAAATATACCTCGGTATGAGTAACAACATGTATATCGGCATAACGTTATCCCCTTTACTAATACCGTAATGTTATACATAAGGCTGTTGGCCCCAAATTGAAACTGAACTTATAATTGATATATGGCACTCGTCGGTGCTATTACCCGTAATTGTTATAATAATGATTATCTGTTTCTAGCTATGTTCATCCGTAGGTTTGTAAGGGCTAGGCAGCTAAATTAATTTAATGATATGTATTTTATAAAGGTCCATCGGGACTTGCGCTGAAGGCAGTAATATGTGAAAATAGCAATAAGAAAACATGAAAGTTGTAGCCTGAAGCATGGATGAATTTAACTAGAAAATAGAAAATAGATGAACTTAATTGTAATGCAAGAAAATTAAATAATAGTAATAATAATAATAAAAAAAAAACTCAACTTCGGGCGACGTCGCGCTCAACCTCCTTTCTGCGTTGCTCCTCGCTGGCGGCCCGCTCGCACCCAGCCTCCGCCGCCCGTCGGGTGCTGCCGCCTCTCGGATTACCTGCAGCGTGAGCTGCTGTAATCGTACGAGGCGCCGCGTTCGTCTCCGGGGTGGATGCTATAGTCCGCCATGTAGGTTGATGCCGCCTCCGTCGCCCAAATTGCCAAGACGACCTCGCGTGTTGATGTGAGTGTTACGTCTGGCCCGTCGTCGCGGCGCCACAACCATCCAGCTGCGATTAGTCGCCATCGCCGCTAGTTCTATTGTTGCTTGCATATACAAGGCCCACCTCGACCTCCGCTCTGCAGATGTTGTTGATGAAGACATGCTTGCTCTCTGGATGCTTGCTACTTTCTGAATAAATTTCTGATACTCTTGCCCATCTCGGGTAAGGGAGGGTATGTTTCTGGGGGATAGGGAGAAAAGCAGAAAAAAGAAAGAGAAGAAGAAAAAAAAAATTTGTATCCCTCTACTTGCATATGAGCGCCCCGAGTCCTCCCGATGTCCTGGAAAAGGTCCCGACAGCCCATCTTGTATCGAGCTATCGTGGTGACATGTTGATTGCATATTACTGTTATGAACCTTTTCCCTTGCAAAAGTTAGCAAGATTGTAAAAGAGAGAAAAAAAAAATGTATCCAAGGTTTTCTATTGACCTCCTTATTTTCATGTATCTGTGCACCAGGGGAGGGCAAAATGTGTTTACGGGTGAATTTTAAATTTGCTTGGTGGCATTAGTCGAAAAGAGAGAGATGAAATAATAATATATATAAAAATAAAGGGGGGGAAATTATTTTATTCAGGCGGAGAGGTGAGCGTGCTGAATGAAGTTCAGTGATTTAGAAAAAAGAATTAAATGGAATTTAGTGAGTGCTCACCTCGCAAGTCTGACCGGTACGTTAGTTAGAGGATGTGAAAGCCTTCTCGTACTCGCTGATGGCGGTGGTCAGCTCTACAACCGCCCTCCTATAATAAGCGCACATCACCGACGCTGCGTAGGCGTCGCCGGCCTTGGCGTAGAGTCGGTGCAGCTGTGCTCCGCGCCCCACCTTCCTGAACACAGAGGACACTTCCGCCCATGGTGGTCGGTTGGGAAATGGCGACAAGTTCCACTTCCCGTCCGCCAAAGCCGACGGGTGCAGCTGTACCCACGTCTTACCGTCCCACCCCGTCCAGCATGTGGTGCGTCCGTGGGTGCGGGCACGCTAGGCTCGACCCCGCCCAGTAGCACACCATGGCCGCGACCTTAGCATAGGTGAGTGGCGCCATCCGCAGGTCTCGGCTTGACAACGCGGCGCCTAGGACCGGCGTCTGAGTTGGCGCCGCGAATGCGAGGGCCCCCAGGGCCCTATCCCTCCTGTGCGGTGGTCGGTACGCGGTTGCGGCGTCCCGCGACCAGTCCTCTGCCGTGTTGAGGGACGCCGTTGTCCCCAATGGTGGTGGCGCCCCCCCGATATCCTTGATCCTGAGCGAAGGCTGGTAGACAACTGGGGCCTCCTGCCCCCAGTCCTCCTCCGTCTCGGCGCGGGCGAACATCCTCTGTGCCGGGTTGACGGTCCGTCGTCGCGTCAGCGCCCACGCCTTGGCCTCTCCCTGGCTGCGCCAGAAGTCCTGTCGGCTCCTGTCATCTCCGTACTTAGCACCTGGTGACTTGTAGTTGAGCATGGTGGTTGTCCGTCTAGCTGTGGTGAAGACACTGTGCATAACACTGAAGTTACTGCGAGTTTTATACGCTTCCATCCCATGTTGACGAGTCTAATTTCTGCTAGCTTCCTGCTTGTCGACCTAGCGCTTGCTGTTGCCCTCTCGGCTGGAATTCAGCTGTTATCACTAACCTATCTCTATACTATACTTGAGAGAACATACTTTCACTTATCTTGTCCTGTGTATGGAACTCTCCTCATCGCCCCATCTCGCAATCGGGCTGCTAAACGAAATCATTGCCTGATGTGTAAATTATGTCGCTGTCCTACCTCTCTCGCTGATGCGCCGTTATTTGGGCCCTTCTTCATTTTTGATCAGCGTCCGCAGATATTTGTGGTGTGAGAGTTCCATCATGCGCATTGCTTCGTCCGGTGCCGTTGGGTACCGGTGCCGCATGGCGGGGACCATAGGTTGTGCAGGGCGAAGTTTGGCTGCGCATTGGCTGAATACCCATCCGCGCTTCCAAATTAGGATACCTGTGAGAAATATAAGCACCATGCTTGCTGATAGGTGGTACCGGTACTGCCCCACTGGTGCATACCATGTCGTCGCCCGTAGCGCAGCGACTTGACGCTTCCACTCGTTGACGGGGACGTTTAGCTCGTGGCCCGGTACCAGGAGCGTAATCGTCGAGTAGGCGCCGGATCTCGTCGTGGGTACCAAGAACATCGGCCTCGTTCCCCGAACTGTTTTTGGACGAGAGTACGACAATGTTACTTATCTCGGGTATGTGCATATTCAGGTGTTTCGTGGATGGTAGATATCCCGTCGAGTGAGCCATGAGGACGAAGTCTTTACTCAGCACGACGCAGTTTGGGTCCACCTGGACGTAACTTGCACCTCCTTGTCACCTTGCTTCATCGGGCAGTGGATGATGACTTGCTCGGGGCTTGTCGTGCTGTACACCCAGGTGTTACTGAGCTCTGCCCTGTAAAACACTGGTCGTGGGCAAGCACAACTTCTGCCGGCATAAGGCCGTTGTCGCCGCTTCGTCGCCAACATATGATGCGTGTAAGCACGAGCCACCCCCGCTTCTGCGCACTTCTTTTGTGGGGCTACATATTTTGATCACCCCTGACGCGCAACGGGACCATTCAGTTTCTGACAGCTCAAAAGTGTATTCCCTATTAGGCGTTATTGCTAAATAATGTGACCCTGGCTTATATTGTATGGCTATGGTTTGATTATTTATCTGGTGGAGTAGTGGGTAAGCTCGGTATACGTTAAAAAACTTATTTTCTGTTTTGATTGGCAAGTGTACAAATAGCCGTAATTTAGATCCTATAGCCGCTAGTGTTACCGTTGCGACGCTGTAATATACATAAAGCTCATCTAAATTGATGTTAGTTAACAGGCTTTGTCCTAACGATAAACTTGATTGCACCCTGGTTAATAATGGTTCAAGTTCCGATGGTGACAAAAAATACGGACTGAGTTTATTCTGTGAAGTTATTATTAATGCTGACTGGAATTGTTCAATCTCGTCGCGTAAATAGCTCAATGTCGCATCCATTGTTGAAAATGAATTTTGTACTAAAAAATGAGCCCTAAAATGTGTTTTAAATTGGTATCTTCACCCAACTGTCGTTGCATCTGATTTGATTTTTCGTTCATTTTAAGAAGGACGGTAGCCATCTTCATAATGTCTCTAGTATTCTTCGCGCCTACATGAGCCGTTTCATTTATAAATGTTATCTGCTCGTCTATCAAGTGAGTTATCCCTGACGCGTGGTTATCCAAAGTCTCTAAGTGGTTATTAATGGCTTCGTAACGTTGAGAGTCTATATTTCCAATAAATAATAAATTGCACTGCCTATCCCGTTGAATAGGGCGCGGGCGTGCCTACCACTATGCTCTGGTGGAGCTAGGGTACTTTTAATGGCTTGCAATTGTTTGTTCAGCCTATCCGCTTGCTTACGCAATAAATTAATTTGCTTAGAAACGTATAGCTGTAATTCCTGGGCCAGAAACTGAATGTCTTGTCCTACCGTTGACGTATTGAGCGTCCCGAAGTTGTTAATCGTGGCAACGAACTGCGTGATCGCGTTTTCATACTCCATCATATCCATGTCCGCGATAAAAGTCCAACTGCTCCCACTGAGCAGAATGTCCCCCGATTTAAAGAATACCACTCCTTTATCCAGGCTGCGCGTGATGACTTCTGGCTGGATCGTAGTTACTGCTATGATACACAACAACAACCTGTAACATTCAGATAAAGAAAACGTGTCGTCATAGTCCTTAAATATTAAAAAATCACTGGACTGCTCGCTCATCCCTGATGTGCCGCTGCTACCGTATCGCGTTGGCGCCAGTGTTGTACTCTGTTGCGTCGCTCACACTTCCTGGTGCGCATTCGTAACTTAACTTGACAATATTATTGTAGCGAAATGTATTTTTGCCATTAACCACTATGCCCTCAGGGCAAATAACATAACTATTGTTAGAAAGGCTGTTGATCGTAGCTGATGGCCACGGGGCAGCATGAACGCTGCTCTAATTCTGAAAATAAAAATTAGTTTCAACTTACTAAACACTTGTTGCTAATGCTATGTTTCCTAGTCATTCAGCACTTGCTAGTCACCGTTTTAAACGGCGACGTTTCTATTTCCCCTTACGTTGAGCCCTCTTATTGTTCAACCGTACTTTCAGGGACAGGGTACGCTGGCAACCTATTTCGTAAGTTGTAGTGGCCCTTTGGTGTCTCTGTCTGTGCACCGGTTGGCGCCGCAGCGCCTGGGCTCGGTGGCGCATCGTCCGGAGTCGGCGTCGCGGCGCTCGTATCCGCACTGGTTCCTGTTGGCGCTGTCGTTGGGTCCCACTGTGCCAATCGCCACGTGATGTCATCGAAAGTGGCTATTTCTGGCGGCGGAGGCCGATACCTCAGGGGCGTTGCTGGTGCGGTGGCGGAAAACCTGTGAACGGTTTCGACGTCGTCGCTGTATTCGTCGTGACCTGGCTCGATCGTTGGTCGTGGTGCTGAACACGGTGGTGTAGTAGCGTCGGTCACGCTGTCGCCTCCGACCTGCTCGTCGCCGCATACGCAGTACTGCTCCGGGGGTGGTATGTTGTTCCCCGGGGCCGGCGTCGCGTCGAGACCCAGGTCGTCTGGATCCACGGTTGAAGACAGTTTCAACCTGTTGCAATGCACCTTCTGAACTTTGAAGTTATAAATGTGTTTAATTACAAATGTGACAGGGCCTGGCTGCTCGATGACCCTATAAGGTCCTGTATAAAACTTGGCAAACTTTCTCGCTACTCCAGGCTCTACTCTAGGGGTGTACAAAAACACTAAATCTCCAACTTTAACTGTCACTGGGTCGAACCCTGGTTGTAATATTTCTCTTGTCGCACTGCACCTCTCTTAATGTTCTCCCTAGTATTTTGTGAGCGCGTTGCAATCTGTTGAGCAACTCACCCACGTAATTGGATTGGTCGTAGTGCTGCTGTCAAGCCGGGCCGAATGATGTCGTCGAAAGGTAGCTCTATGTCTCTCAGGAACATCAGATAGTGGGGCGTAAACCCAGAACCTGCAGAAATACACGATCTCATAGCGAGCAGCATGTATGGTACAGCGTCATCCACTCCCTTCCTTCGCTGGTGTGACAGTGAGCAAACGACGCATCGTTGAGTGGGCTATCTCGCAGGCCCGTTGGCCATGCTATGATACGGCGTGATCTGTAAATGTTTTATACCCAACATAGCACACATGTCTTTGAACAATGCCGATATAAACTGGCCGCCATTATCACTGATTAGCGACCGCGGTGTCCCATAGACGAGAATGACGTTTTCGACGAAAGCTTTCGCCACGGTCCTGGAGTCGATCCTAGCCAAAGGTACCGCCACTGGATATTTCGTGAAATGGCAGTGGAACGTCAACAGGTATCGATTCCCTCGGGACGTTGTTCTCAGTGGGCCCACGATATCGAGGCTGGTTAGCTCGAAAACGTTGTTCACTGGCTGGAAACGTTGTAGGGGCGCCTTCTGTGGGTGTGGCTTCCCTCTCACCTCCTGTCATGTCACACAAAGATTGATATATTCTTTGATGTGACGGTACATCCCTGGCCAAAAGAAACGAGACGCAATCATTTCCGTTGCAGCGTTTAATGCCGCAATGAGAGCTGTAGGGGCGTTATGAAAGGTGGAAATAACTCTCCTAGTCATGCTAGGTGGCACATACAACCTGTCCTCCCTCTCGTCCTCACTTTTCAGTTTATACAGCAGGCCATCATCGTCCAAGGTGAAGGTGTCGTCCGTTGTTTCCAGTCTCTCCAGTCGCTGTATTATCTTATCCAGAGGCTGTTCCCTTCTCTGTGACTCCTTGATGCGCTCCCTGTCGAAGTATGGTATACATGTTGGCTCCGCCTCCTGTTCGCCGTGCGACTCGGCTGCCGTGTTGGCGGACACTGATAGGTGGCTGACAGGTGCGGATGCGGATGGTGGCTGCTCGGGTGGTGTTGGCGATCTGGGTGGCGTAGGCGCAACCCGGATTCTAGAGAGTGCGTCCACGTGGCTGATGGAGGATCCGGCCCTATGTTGGACGTCGAAATCGTACTCGATCAGCATAAGCGTCCAATTGGTCTGTCTACAGGAAGGCTTCTGGATGTTCATGAGGTAGACTATACTCTTGTGATCTGTGATAGCTGTAAAACGTCTATTATACAAGTACACTTTAAAATGTTTAATACCCCATACCAATGCCAGCACTCCCTCTCGGTCGTCGAATAATTGCACTCTGCTTTATTCAACTGCCGGGAGGCAAAAGCTACAGGACGCTCGTAGCCGCCGACGTTCTGGGCTAATACAGCGCCTAACGCATAGTTGGAACTGTCCGTTGTTAAGATGAAAGGTTTGGTGAAATCTGGGTATATTAATACACTATCACTAGTTAGTGCTGATTTCAACACCTCGTATGCCGTCTGGTGGGCCTCGGTCCACCTGAAAGGAGCGTCCTTCTTGGTCATCTCTGTCAAAACTTTGGCTGTTTTGGCGTAGTCAGGAATGAAGCGGCGGTAATAACCTGTTAGTCCTAAGAAACCCCTGATCGACGTAACATCACGTGGAGTAGGGTAGTCAATAATGGTCTTGACCAGAGCTGGATTCGGCGTAACTCCTTTCTCGCTGATCACATGGCCAAGATACGTCACCTCAGAACATAAAAAGTTACATTTACCTGGGTTAAGTTTCAAACCTGCTTTTCGGAGACGAGAAAACACGTCCCGTAGGGCGTCCAAGTGCTCTGGTACTGTCCGCGAGTAAATGATGGCGTCGTCTAGATAAACTAGCACCGACTTCCCATTTAGACCGGACATGACACAATCGACCAAACGCTGAAGGCTTGCTCCAGAGTTCGACATACCGAACGGCATGCGTAGATGTTCGTATAGCTGGTACCTGGCCGTAAACGCACTCTTCTCTCTGTCTTCCGGCGCTATCTCCACTTGATGATAGGACGCCGCAAGATCGATCGTTGAAAAGAACCTGGCGTTTCCCAGCTGGTCGAGAGAGTCTATGACGTCTGGCAGAGGATAGGCGTCCTTCTTCGTTACCGCATTTAATCCTCTGTAATCAATAACTAACCGGTACTCCGGCTTACCTTCTTTCAACCGGTCCTTTCGCACCAACAGGGATGGGGCCGACCATGCGCTGGTTGATGGTCTTATCACGCCTTTCTCCAGCATCCCCTGTATCTTGTCCTCCACCACGTGACGTAACCCGTGGGGGATCTTGTATGGATGCTTCTTGATGGGCACCGTCCCATCCGGCACAATGATCCTGTGCTGGATGCCGGTGGCCAACCCTATCTCGTCTTCTTCATCATACATAAGGTCAGCATACTCACAAAGCAAAGCCCCGACTGGCTCCCTGACATCTTGGCTCAGGTGATCCAACCTACATGGTTCCTCTCTTTCTCGCATCAGCTGCCTCATCCCTCTTGTCATGAACTATGGCGTTTACTGCTACTCCATCGCCTCCTATCTCATCCTCGCGTATTCTACGCGTAACACCAACAACTGTGTTAGGTGGAATATCCACCGCAGATTTAGATACATTGATCAGCCTTACCTGTAAGATTCGGTCGGGCTGTTCAAGTGATAACGAGTTAGCAGCTCGCACGCCATGTATCTGTATCTCATGTGGTAAAAACAACAGATCCCTTGGTCCTGACTCGCTCACCCGCGAGTAAAGATATCTATCTTGTTTTCCCGCGCACACTGTCTCGCTACGCGGGTGGTAGCGTAGTTGCCTTCAGGCACCGAACCTTGATCCATTCTGCATTCTCCTCGGGGTGGGTGACTTCGCCCCTCAGACCTGGCTTGTATTGTGTCTATTCTTTAGCTTGGGAAAAATAGAGTTTACCTTAATACCCTTACGCTCTGCCGTGCTGCTAGAGCAGCTGGGCTGTTTGCTTACGTCAGATACTAGCGCCGCCGCATAGCTAGGTCGATCGGCTGTCCCGGACTCCGTGCGTGTCTCGCCAGCTGCATAACCTCCAGGCCGTCCAGCTGAGTTCGGTAATATCCGTGATGGCGCGCTTGCAATCGTGCTGTCACTGTCACTTGCCTCGCTACTGGCTGGTCGGTCGAGATGAACGCGTGGGTCTAGATTCCCACGTGCTCGTTTGTTACTGCATTTGGTGTGACATAACGGTAGTGCGAGTGGCCTTGAACTTGGCTCTGCATGGCTCGCTACATGGGTGTTGTTGTTGTCGCGACGTGTTTGGCTGGCCAGCTGCTCGTCTCGTAAACTATAGTGATATACATTCACGTAAATCGATGTATGTTGAAAAACGAAAATTAGCATGGACTTGACCTCTTTCCATTCTAACCCCAAGCGCGGGATATTTATACCCGTCTGGTTATGCTATTGTAAATGATCCCTAAGCTTAGTTAAGGTGGCATAAAGATCTTCATAAGTTGGTTTCTGGTAAAACCTGCGTTTAGTAACTAAGTAATAAACAAACCTATTATTATCCTTTATAATTCCTATGTCACGTAAGCCGAGATGCTGAGTCTCTAAGTTTCTAACGTGATTGAAACGTTCCCCGAATTGTAATGCTATGCCAGCCGACATTGACAAGTCCGCCGAAATACACTGTGCCAAGTTTTTACCATCGCTATTTGCGAACAAAGATTCTTTAAAATCGACAACATTACTAGTACTTGCATGTAAAGTATGTACTAAGCTTAAGCTATAGGTACCTACTTCGCCCGTCCTGTTGTTCGAGGTGCGTCGATCGTCAGATCGCGTCGCCCCCTCTTCCGGTGCTCTCCTCATTGGGAAAGTAGGGCTCCCATCAAACGGCACCCTATTCCTTCCTTGCACCAAGCACTCGCTCTCCAGGTCAGCGATCATCCTGTGGTACAGGAGGAAGTCGCGGCCCAGTAAACCGGACGTCTCCATCTGCATACTGCTGTCGCAGACGGTGAACCTAAACGGATACGTCCTACACCCTATTGCTAAATCTAATCTCACCTCCCCTACTGTCCGAATCACGGCGCCGGTCACAGTGTAGATGCGACGAGTTTGTAACCCGATATGGATCCCTTCGAGATCCCTCAATATCGAACTGCCTGACGAGGGAGACGGCGGCCCCAGTATCCACTAAGAAACTGGCAGGCACTCTTCTCTCTGGATGTGGCCTGCTCAAAATATCGACTCGTACGCTTGTTTTACCGATAACGTAGTCGTCGTACTCACCGAAGTATCCCTTGTTCGTGCTGACAACCCTCGCTCCTGCGGTCCCACTATCTGAAGGGTAGATTGGGGACCTTACTTGTTTAAAGACATATGGCGTCCTTGGTTGTTACCTTGTGGTCGCTGCTCGTCCGGGCGGCGGCGGCTGTACCCCCGTTCTGGCCGAAACCGGCTCCTCTACCTCGACCTGCACTCCGCTGGTCGTTAGGTCGTCCTCGAGTCTGCCATGGTGGTTATTGGCCATTCGTACTCTGATAAGGAGGTCTCGCCTGGTAGGATTGGGCGGGGCCGTGCGAGTTTACGTGACAATCACGGCTGAAGTGGCCTGGACGGCCGCAAGAGTAGCAGAGCCTGACCGGTGGTGGTGCCGGGCGCGCCGAGCATGGTCTGCGTGGTAGATGAGTTCATTCGCCTCTTCCTCCGTAGCTACCTTCAGCGCTTCCGTAAAAGTGACGCAACCTTTGGACATCATGAGTCTGCCTACTGTTCCTTTCAAACCATCAATAAAGTGTACCAAGAGTCTGCGCCCTTGTGCGCTCAACTCTGCCGGGGTAGGGTCACCTACCCGCTCCAACGCGCTCAACGCTCCGCTGAGCGTCCTCAGTCTGGTGGCGAACTTTTGCACGGACTCGTCTGGCTGTTGTCGGCACTCCATCAACTTCCTGGTTGCTTGTAGCACCGTGTTCGTGGACTCGAATCGTTCTCTGAGCGCAGCTCTCATCGTGAGGAAGTTGGACTCGACGTGGTTCGGTAGGCTCCTTAAGAACGTCTCCGCGTCACCTTTAACCTTGAAACTAAACTCAAGTCGGGAACATGCAAATAGGACACTCAAGGAATCTGTATTTGTCATTAACGTGTGCAAGTAGCAGTATTTCTCTAAAGAAATCTCTTTTTAATTAAATTGATCAAATAAATTCATATATACATCAAATACAGTTATAGATAATGAAACTCTGAAAAGTATGTAGTTCTTTTTATCACGTTGATTATTCGTGTTTTTTATACGTTTTATAATTAGAAGTGAAAATGTTTGTATTCGTTCAGTTGTACAATACCCTTTTTATTCACTGTTCTTTCTTCTATGTTCGTTCTTCTCTTGATATTGACGTTTTATTCTTCAACTGCTTGTCTTGGCCACCAATGAATGTGTCGTTTCTTTGATTGGTGACCTGGTCCAATATGTACTGGTTGACAAGGATTTGACTTGATCCAGGTCTAGTTTGTGTTTGACGAGAGAGTGATCTTCGAACTTGTCTGTTTCGTGGCTGACGAAAGAATGAGACCTCCTCCTCTGTTCGACCCTCGGTCGTAGTAAAATATCAAAATCAGATGATGCATTTTTGACCAATCACAACACAGTTTCTTCAAAGAGTTAGTTGCACGTAGTCACTGGTATGATTCATGTGATCTACTATTGTGTGTGTCACATATAGGCCTCTTGCCAATTTCAATCAACATACTTGGAATTCTTCAAGTTCCACCACATTACGTATATATTATGATGACTATTGACTATCAATAAAGACTTACAAACTGGAGATTACATTTATTACATTGTTGAAATAATAACCAGCATCATGTGGTGATGGATCAGTTACAACCTTCAACCTTAGAACACACGCCATCTCCTTCTGCGACCAGCTACCTAACGCCGCGGTTTCCTCCAATGTGGCTAAAAACTTATTACATTCACGTACGGGTCCTCCCCGTGAAAGTCGGCACCAATGATATCAGGCCGCCCACGTTACTTCCTACCTTCACAGTCCCGTTTACAGCCATGATGATAGAATAATATAACAAAAGTAAACAAATCAAAAGAAACGAAAAAGAACAACAATCATTAAAATATGGTACAAAAGATGGAATTTACGATTCGTCTGAAAGGCAAGAGGAATTAATGAGAACAATTAAAAAAAAGGTTATGAATATTAAAAAAAATCCTGGCATTTTCCACTCTGGTACGCCGCTGCTTGCTAGAAAGTTCGAAAACAACCTTATCTCATGCTCTCAAAAAAAAAAAAATTACGTTACCCCACATAACTCCATCCAGTCTAGATAATTATCCCACCGCTGTCACCAATGTTAAGAAGCGACCCTTTGGTAGGAGTCGCTATGATAGCGTAACTGTCACCAGTCAGGCTTAAGGCCTAACAGACGTGTTAAATTATATGATTCATGACTAATCATCGTATGTCGGCGGAATCGAAGAAAGAAATGGGTTGTTGCTGTGAAGCGGGCTCTAGACAGCGATAGGAGTCAGGATCACGAGTTATTAGGCACCATAGTAATAACTGACAACAAAGACGACAGTTCAGCAAGACAAGGGCTTTAATACATCATTCAACTATTCATCCGTGCTTAGACAAGCGGAAATCGGTACTAAATTATACAACAGATTATCCTCTGTACTTACATGGTATTGTCCATTGTATCCTCACTCGTATTTACACAACGAGTTGTTCAAGTTTACAAGTTCCACAAGTTAACACTTTGACACAGTAATATAATACAACACTATTTTACTACGTCTCTCCTCTCAACTGATTGACAGATCGACTGACAGATTGATAACTTATATTGACTGGCCTTTTGATAGCACAGACTCTTTATATATTATATATATGGCATGTGACATAGGCAACCCGGAGCTGACATTATTATAAGAACAGATTCGAATACCATCAAAACAAATAACAGATTTATAATGGACATCCATCTCCGTGATTGCCGAAAACATGAAGTGTTTTCCGCGTTTGAAATAGCGCCATAACATCCGCTTCATAACATGCGCATCCCAAATAGGCTCTTTTTATTGGTAATTTGCTCTTTGATAGGTCTGTACAGCTCTGTGTGATTCAGTAGTGCATTAGAATAATCTTCTAACTGAGCACTGTTAGCCAACTGATCGGCCCTCTCATTCCCTACTATCCCCTTATGTGCTGGGACTCATACTAGATGTACCACGTTTCTGTGTTTATTTAGCTTTTGTATATTATCAACAATATCATTTATAAGATAGTTAGACATACTCCCTTGTTTATAAGGTAAGTTATTTATAGCTGGGAGGACACTCATCGAGTCTGATAATTTCAGGTGTGGGTATGATTGTGGATGCTTACTAATGTATTGTGTTGCTTGGGATATGGCAATCGCCTCTGCTGAGAAGATAGACGTCTCTTTTGGTAGTAGGAATTTGGCCTCCATGTTGGATTTTGAGTGATAGAATGCGGCTGCTACGTATTCTTCGTTAGCTCTTCTGGATCCATCTGTGAAAATATGTACATGGGTTGGCCAATTTTCCTTTATCCATTCGTTGAAAATAATCTTCACCTTACAGTCGATACATATTCTATGGTGTTCAGTGAAATGAACTGATGGGAGAATATGATTGGGGTTGGACAAGTGGAAATTCTATCTATTGTTGGTTTCAATAGTTTGTATACTGACAGTAGAGGACATTTGACTCCCGGTCCTCTCCTCATAGCCGAGATGCGATCCAAGATTTGTAGTTTGGGAATAATGGGGTGTGAAGTTAGTGCTATAGCTTTTAAGATGTGTTTGTTACATAGCCATTCTCTTCTAAGTTCTAATGTATCGATCGCTGTTTCATTCTCCATAGCCAATATTGGTGTCGATTTCATGCATCCTAGTGCCGTTCTCAAGGCTTTATTTTGTAACTTGTCTAGCTTACTTAGTATTGTTTTGGATGCCCCTGCGTACACCTGACATCCGTAATCCATTACGGATCTGACTAATGTCTTATACACTATTACAAGGATGCATGGGTCAGCCCCCCACCACGTTGCCCTCTTCCTATAACTATAAGTGACCTGATGTGGGGGACCCAGGTAGACTTTGTGTCAAAAATGACTCCTAAAATCTTCATATTGCTGCTTATTTGAATTGGGATGTTGTTGATGTTAATGATTATGTTGGCTTGAATTCTTCTCCTTGTACAGATGACTGCTTTGTTTTTTCCATTGATAAATGTAATCCCAGTCCCAATACATTTTCCTGTACTTCTTGAAGAGCCAGTTCTATAACGTTAATTGCATCCACCATACACTTTCCTGCTACGTATAGTAGCATATCGTCCGCATCCTGTAATGTTCTGACTAATGGGGTATTGAGTCGGTCTAGCTTCCTCGTGTATAGCATGTACAAAATAGGGCTAAGAGATGAGCCTTGCGGAATGCCGCTGTAAGTTGTCCTAGGGCTATATAGTAAACTGTTTACCTTGAAATTTTACGTAGGCTATACCTCTCGCTGTGACAAGTAAGAATGTATTCATTGAATAGTTCCCTTGGGAATTCCGCACTCTTCTAGCTTCCTCGCTAATAGGTCAACATTTACATTGTCGTATGCGGCTGAAATGTCTAGAGATACAGCCACTAACAATTCTTGTCTTTTGTAGGACAGCTGTATATCTGTGTTGAATACAGTGAGGTGGTCTGTGGTTGATCTATTTTTCCTGAAACCAAACTGTGTTCTGGGCAATAATCTTCGCGATTCCAGCCACCACTCTAGTCTGCGTTTGATCATTCGTTCGAATATTTTTACTAAACAGGGAGTTAAAGAAATGGGTCTATATGATACGGCCAAGTTGGGTTTTTTCCTGGTTTGAGTATGGGGATGACAAGTTGGGTTCTAAAGGTAGGATGGATGAGGTTATGTTTCAGGTTCAATTTTGAGGAGTAAACTTTTGCCTTCTATTGGGAGATTTTTTACCATGGAGTACGATATCCCATCTATTCCTGACGCCGAGTCTTTTAGTCCCCTCAGAATAATCTCTAATTCTGATAGAAAATGCTCCTGTGATCCTTCATTAATTATTATTGCTTGGTTGATAAGGCTCATTTGCACATGCTGAAAGCGTTAATTTTTCCATGAATTCATCTATCCATTCTAGTCTTATTTGTAGATGAGGGAATTGTTTAGCGGACCCTCTAAATCTCTGTATCATTTCCCATACTTTGGCTATCTCCGTCTCCTGGCTGATACTTGAGCAGAATCTCCTCCAACCTTCTTTCTTTTTTGTTCTAGTAATCTCCCAGTCCTTGCTTGAATCTGCCTGAATTCAATTAAGTTGTTTAAATCACTATTTTTCCTGTAAACTGTGAGAGCAAGTCTTCTCTGGGCTATGACTTTTGAACACTCCTGGTCCCACCATTGTGTTGGGCTGGGGAACTTGTTCTTAGAGTTAGAGGGTAAATTGTTGTTCTGTGTGTTTTTAATGGACGGAATGGCTATGTTTGCAGCTTTTTAATACATTCTAAAAATGCAACTATATGTGATGTCAATAGGCCTTCCTCTAAATTATTGGTGTCACTTGCTCTCTTGTTGATTTCTTGTTTCACTATTTCTGCATACTTGTTCCAATCTGCTTTTTTGCAATTCTTTCTATCATAAGTTGTTACCAGTACGTCATCACAGGCTTCTCTTTGATTTACGTTATTCACCACAAAGAAAGTTGGAAAATGGTCACTATACCCATTGCGTCCGTTCCCATCGACCACTGTATATCTAAAGCTAAGTTTGGGGAGAGTATTGTCGAGCCAACACAACTTCTCCTTCTATAAGGGGTGTTAACCATGCTAGTGGATCCATCATTCATAATTACCAGATGATGGTCATTGATGGTCTCTAACAGGCTCTCTCCTGCCGGGTCTGCGTACTCGCATCCCCACGCTTGATGATGAGCGTTAAAATCACCACCCAAGATAAATGGTGGAACAAGATTATCAATTAAATTATCCCATTGATCACAGCTGATTCTCTGATTTGGACAGACATATATGGAGTAGATATTCAGATTTGATTTGTTGTGGGCTATCTTACAACCGGTGATTTGTATGTTAATTAGATTATGGTTGATCTGTAATTGCACTATTAGGATTGATCGGTGAGTTAGAATCGCCACCCCTGCTTTCCCATCTATTCTGTCCTCTCTGGCTATACAGAAACCTGGAAACCTTATCTGTTCTGTTGGCTTGAACCAGGTTTCTGAGAGGATTGCAACATCTACTCTTTTTGTAAACATACAGTTAATCAGGTCAGTTTTATTGTGTTTAGCACTCCTGGCATTCCATTGTACTATCCTCATGTTTGAAACTTAAACTTTTGAGTTTGCTCCTCTTTGATTCAGGAGCCCCATTAAACATTTGTCCAAGTTCTCCCATGTTGATGGAGATTTTTTTTGTTGAATTGCATCATCTACAATCTGGATAATAAAATCCTCAAGCTGTAAAGAAGTGGAGTCCGACTGGTCTTTCTCTTCCTTCCTATCAGTAGTTTCACGTACCCCCTTTTGCCTTTGGGGTGGTTGATGATAGGGACCCATGGTTCTTCATTCTTAAATGTAATTGGTTTTGGAAAGGTGTTCTTAGTGTAACTTTTGGGTGTTTTATGGGTGGGATAATACGTTTGGTTACCTCTGGGTGCCTAGTCTCAAACTTCCACCAAAAACACGCGGAATTGAAAATTTCCACGTACCAATTCCGCGGTGGTTTTGTTTTCGTGATTTGCTCTAGTCTCGAACGAAAAGCGAGCCCGGTGGATTGCTTTCAATTGATTTCCCACGGCAACAAAATTGCCTTTACTCCAACCAATCGGATCACTTTAAAATCATGACGACATGTGCTACGTCATTAATTCGAACAAATACCGCCATCTCAAGACAAATAATATATTTCTAAACGATTGCCGATTTGTCTCTGACCAAGCTTTGAGGTTATGTCAAATGAATTGAATGACAGGCCTGCGCGGCTTGACAAACCTGTGTAGCCCTATGCCATAACTGAGGAAGATTCAATACGAAACTAAGTGGGCTCATTTTAATATAATATATACCGGTAATATATATTCTCTCATTACAAGTTGAGTGTTTGATAAATTCATTCTCATGGACCCGAATTGCTCGCATTTCTTGCTTATTCTGTGACTTTATTATAGCTCACCAACTGCACTGTCTCGATAGCTGCGATGTAAGAAACCTTGTGTTTCGGCCTAAAGGTCGCCAGATCGAATCTAGCTACGGTTTTTGATAACTTTCCAATATTCTACCATATTTTCCAAAATATTCGATCATAATAGAAGGTAATATTGCTGTACGCTCAAGTGTTTACTAGGCACTATTAAGAAATAGTTAGGGCAGTGAGATTGTAATCTCAATGGTTGGGGTTTGTTGTGCTGGAATGTTTTATTCATCGTATTTTGACAACTTTCTTCTTAAGTAGAGGGAAGGTTTACACTATATTTTCTCCACAGAAAAAACTTTCTACTGTTCATTTTGCAAATAATGACGAGAGTTTAGCTACGCCTAGTGCGTTCAGTCCTACCATTTAATGATCCTACATGGGATTGTGAAAGGCAGCCCTGTTTTCCGCCAAGGAATTGGCCTAGACTCAGCATAGGGCACAGATCTGCAAAACAGAATAGTGAACATAGGTTTATTGACTAATGATTCCAACTCCTTGTAGGCTTTGTTTGTTTCAAAAGGCAAATGATTTATCATAACTTACAATTTATGCTCTACGGATAAAGTCTATGCTAGCTGCCTACACCTAGGTGTACGGCGTTGGAAGAGATGCCTGTCACACATAGTTTTACACAATATTCTGAATTGATGTCTTTGGTAGACGATATAAATGATTAAATCGTTGTTCCTATAAACCAACGGTATCAAAACAATACAGAAATTCTTCCTTATCTAATGACTTGTCTTTCAACCAATTTATTTTCCAAATATTCATTCAGAATGCGTCCATCTTTATTCTTTTGCGATCTGACAGTTCAGAGGTTCGACTATACGCCGTACGACGCACTTCACTCTTTCACCGGTGAAATTCAAATTCACAAACCAAATGCCTAGTAAACATTTCCACCGGTGGAAGTGAGCACTGCTGCGTGGATTCGTTTCGAGACTTGAATTCCGCGTGTTTATCGTGAAACCATGGTGAAAGTAAGGCAATTCCACTGCGGAATGGATTCGAGACTAGGCACCTGGAGTTTTGGGAGTTATAGTACCCTTCCCCCTCCTCATCTGAGCATACCAACGTTGGAAGTTTTTCCTTTCGATTCTGTAATTGGGCATCTCGTCGTTTCCGAGTTCCCCTTGAAATTTATATCTTTTCCAAGGCTCATAGCCGGCCTGTTGTGGATTGCTTCTGCATATGACCCCCTTGCTTTATTATGTGGATTGAAGCTTGGGAAGACTTGAATTGCTTCTCGATAAGGAATGTTTTCATTACCGGTAGCCATTTTAGACTTTATGCTCCTTTGACGATCCCATTCCGAGCATTTTGTCATGAGAAATATGCTTCCCTTAACAATGAATGCATTTGTAATTTTCTGGGGTTACGTTGCATGTTTCTGCTGCATGTTCGCCTGCACATTTGGCACACCGTTGAATGCTTCTGCACGCAATACTTTTGTGACCATATCTCATGCATTTGGCACAGTATATCACTGAATAGATATAGGGGGTGGTTTCAATTGAGTTGTGGTACAGGAACAGTTTTTGTGGTAGCTTTTGACCTTGAAATGTAAATATAACGGTTCTTATTGGGACATAGTTTCTAGTTATAGGGTCCTTCCGTGTTAGACGCTTGACTCCTACGATTTTGGATTCCGAGTGTGATTCCTCCAAGAGTTCCTGGTTCGAGATTGAGGTGTCTATTCCTCGGACCACCCCTTGCCTTTGAACGAGAAAGCCCGGAATATAAGTTCTGTAGCCCATAATTTTTATCTGCTCATTAGTTTAGACTTGTTTGCTGCCTCCTTGGTTTTGAAGGTAACAGCAACCCTGTTCCTCCCTAGATTTTTGATTTGAACTATTCTGTCCTGTAGGAGCTTATGGAAATTTGTTCCAACCAGTAGGGCGTCTGTGGGCAGTGTATACCCCGTCACTGGGTCAACTGTTTCAACATACACCACGTAGGCCTACGGCCCTTGGTCTCTCAAATTAACATGTGCTCGAAACTGGACATTCTGATTATCTAAAGTGCCCTCCTTAGGTTTGCCTGAATTGATTTTTGATATTTTGTCTTTTTTGGGGTTCTCATTGACTTCAGTTGTTTGAATTGTTTGAGAAAGAGGAATGGCCATCCGTTCTATTACCGCTCTTTTAGGTAGCGATATCTGCTCCCTGGAAGTGCCAACAGAGGCTTTCATCTTGGTTTTATTTGTGTTTATTGAATCTTCTAATGATTATTATGATGATGATTATTGTTTGCTTAACGACCCCACCAAAAGCCAGGTTATACGGGGGTACGAATGAGCTAGTGATTATGAAACTATGGAGTGATGATAAGTGAGAGGACGTTCACAAAAACTCATGCCTTATGCGGGATTTGAAGCCACGCCCATTGGTGACATCAGTGTCTGAAGCATGCCTCAGCTGACCGTGATCATTGAATTTGTAGTCTTAAAGAAGGGACATCCAATGTTAAATCTCTATAAGAGCAACCGTGATCGGTTCGTACAGAGCTTCCGAAAAACCCGAGGGAAAAATATAGAGGGCCAGCGAGCTGAGCGAGCTGACGGTAGCGCTTCGAAACGGAGCGGATATTTTGTAGAACTAGTCATTCTAAACCAACAGCGATACGGAAAACATCGCTGCTGAGCGGTCTGCTTCGCTGGTGTTGATTGGAATTGCTGTATACTTGGGCCAGAAATGAGAAACCTTGAGCTAGTCTAGAGCTCGCGCTCGATGAATGGCGACGCAAGAAATGGTCGATTTTTAGTTTTACCCTAAGAGTATCAAAAAGTATCAATTACATAAACACGTAATTACGTGATACTGTACCAATTACCATCAAAATAATTATATTCCGTCATTGTTTCCCAAGAAAGGCTAAGAATGAATGTAAGAGTGTTTAGTTTGGCTCATGCATTATTATCATTACATTATTACCATATTATGAGTGAACATTTTCTAAATGTAGTAATGTGACACCGACACACACACTTCAGAAATAAACACTATTTTGTGTGTGTTTGTCCTTGAAGAAATGAATAATGAAGATCTTTCTTCTTGTAGGCCTACTAGACAAATCGACTAAAATCTCAGATGTTTTAGATTATTCTTACGATTGGGCATATGGGCAACAACAGAAAGAATATTAACACTTTTCGAAAAACTATGTTTTATACGATTTTTTCATTAAAATTGTGATCAAAAATATACGTATCACTTTATAAAATAGGCATTTGAAATTGGTTTTCAATTTAAGGATTACTTGAACTTCATTTATTTTCAAGTTTCAGTAAATGGGTCTACTGTTTCACTCATGTTATCTCTAAATATTTTTCTCCAAAGAGAAAAATATCTCTAAATAGGCCTATAACTATATTGAGAAAGATATCCGGTATTCATGATACATAAGCCCAATTCATAATATGAATGTACATAAGAGTAACTGTGAAAGACAAATTGCACGCCAACCATATCATCATCTCATCTTGAACGCGGAGCTACTTGAATAATAAACGCATAATCAATGTAGGCCTACTGAATAGAGAACACATTTTAAAGTTTAAAAAAATGAAATACACTTTTTTTCGTACAGGGACTCATATTATAAAATTAACCCATCTACATTGCATTCTCGGTAACTGCACTTTGTATGTGTACATCACATGTTAACAGCAGGTAATAAATCCCTATCCAATTGGATATCTATAGGCCTACCTATTATATGTGTTAGGATGGGAAATGATTTGCCCGACTGATTGGTAATGGAGACAAACCACATGCTCAAGTTTAACGCCTCCCGGAATCGCACTCCAAATGTTTTCTAATATATTTTACCCTATACTTCATTGATTATTTATAATTATTTATATATAACTTAATTATTCAATTAAGGATCGTATATTATATTATTTAATTTCAGCAGAGTTTTTCCTTGTCCTATATAATTAAAAAGTCAGACATTCAGGTATAGATCAAATTACGCCAACTGCAGTCAATAGATCCAAAGGCCCCATACCAAAAAAACAAAAGAAAAAACATGTAACCAGAAAGCAATATCGGCAAGACACGAAACTTGGAATAGTTTATCGTTAGTAGGCCTACATTTGCCGTAACCCCCACCCCTCACAAAAACAATGTCGTACTCAGGAACAATAGGCCATACCCTAATTGATGGTACTCGTTGTCAATAGCTGTAGGCGATATTAAAGAGAACTTGACACCAATACAGGCAAGACACTTGACAAATGATTTGGATCAGTTTATCGTTTGAGAAATGTGTTGTTTTCCAACTTATCAACAAATCAATCAAACGATTAATGTGAACCTTAATATACAGTCTGGTCTTGCCAATTATTATGGTATTACTTGTTTACGCTGTGTTACAAAGTCACTAATCACCATTATTTCAGTATCGGTAGTCGATATTAGAATAGTATGCATTACGGGCAGTATAGTTAAAGGGCACATTAAATCAAACTGAAGTGAAATGCAAAATAATAATAAAGAAAAAGGTTTAATCCGGTGTAGGTGCAGGTCCGATTTCCAAATAATTTTGGGTGATACAAAAAAATACAATCATCAATAAGTTTAACCGTATTCAGAATCATCACAATACTACATGTCAGTATTGATTTTAAAAATCATCACAAATCAGTCAGCAATACAATAGATATTCATTCCGGCTATAATATAACTTACGTCTAGACATTCATGTCATTGAACATCTTGAAATGACCATACTTAACTATTCTTTATTATTTGTGTAAAGTTCTTCCAAGTAGGCCCAATCTGAATAATACTGCAGTAAATTGCGTAATTAAATAATTGAAACATCTATTTTTCGTAGCTGTTGAAGTGAGTGTAGGCTTATCCTTATAAATCCTCGATTTTATATTCTATATATGCCATTATATCATTATCTTAGACAGTGCGTGAACATGTTTCATTTTGGGGATCCAGGGATGTTTATTATCACCAATTCACCATTACTATTATTATGACTAGGCAAACGCAGCATATGCGTTGTAAGATGAGCGAGATATTGTCATAAAGCGCTCATTTTAATTTTTCATACTTATTATATTAATTGATAAATCAATTAAAAGATACTTTTCTATGTAATAAAAATCATTTCAATATTCTTAGCATTGGGATCTAGTTCACCATCTAACTCATTATCTGATTAACAAATAACTGATTACTCTTACCAATATTGTAATCTATAGAAATAATATATTATTGTAACTTTGTATTTGCATACCCTTTGTTCTGTATAACTTTAGTCATTACATTGGACAAATGATCTCTAAAGTCACAAGACTCACCCTTAATTTATGGAATTTTCCACTGCATCTTGTGTGAAAGATATAGAATTATAATAGGAAATAAGAACAGTCTGACTTTAGATTCTCTCTTCGCAACATCAACATGTCTGTAATAGATTTCGAAGTGTGTCTTTCGAGACGTTCCATCAATATGTCGATATAATATGTGTCTATTTGCGTGCTACTTGATCATTTTCTACTCTTTGCAACGAATTACAGTTTTTGAATAATAATAATAATAATAAACCAACTGGGATTAAGTGTGTTTCTTTCTCTGGTAAGCCATGAATCCTGCGACTATCTCATTTGTACCCTGGTTCAGCGTGATGGTTGAAACTCCGAGTTATTATATGAATTCCCAGCTTAATGCTTGGCGTTCCCATGTTTCCTTCGAATTCCGACCGCTCTTTATATTTATGTCTGTTAAGGACATTGGTGACAGCAACGCTATTATTGTGAACATTCTCGTTATTGAACTATCATAAAAATCTATCAATTACAACGTCAACTTCATCACATTCGTGACAAGCGGTGATGATTTCAACTCCATCACATTGGTGACAAACGGTGACGATTTACTTATTGATTTGATTATCTATCTAATTTTATCAATAACAATTTCAACTCCATCACATTGTTGACATGCGGTGGCGATTTCAATAACAATTTCAACTCCATCACATTGTTGACATGCGGTGTAGATTTCAATAACAATTTCAACTCCATCACATTGGTGACAGCCGGTGGCGATTTTCAAAGTGTTTATATAATTAACTCATTCAACTATCAACATCACAAACTCGTTCATGAACATATTGGAATAGAAACTATACGATAATCATGGTACCGGAAAGGAAGAAAGAACAGAGAAGAAGGTGAAAGAGAAGCTGCGTCACGGTCAATTACTCACACGGGCAAGAATACGACAGAAGCCGACAACACTGAAGAAACCAAAAACCACAGAGGAAGATAAAATTGAAACGATGATACAACAAATGTCGCAAATTATAGCAACAATGGAACTATCTGACAGTAAAACAGGAAGTCGCGACTCTTGCAATACCTATCAGACAGTTACACCAAGCTATCGAGAGGGTAGCAAACGTAAAAAAGTGACAAATAAAACTGTTGCGTGTCAAACGTTTGAGATAGGCATATTTCGACAAAACAATAGAGAACAAAGCGCTAGTTTCTCTCATTGTCAAAAGGAAATAGATCTAACAAAACCTGACCTTTGAAATAAGGATAACATTCGTATATCATCAGTTTCCCCAAAACACATCTCTACCCCTGGACGATAGACAACTCATCCGACCTACTCGCATTGCGGTACGCACAATACGGAAGACAATCGTTCCCCAAGAAGTGATATTTGTTGTGAGGACGGCGACAAACTCGGTCATCATCTCCAAAACATCTTTACAGTCTCATCATCACATAACATCTACCAGCTTCACTAGAGTCTCCATCAACGTCATCTCTTCCAGTCTACTTCACAGCTTCAACTATTTACAAGTTAAGTTTTTACTTTTAAACCTAATTTATAATGTTCCACATCAACAATAACGTTGATAATATTGCAATTCTTTTCTTCTCTCTACCGTAACTACGTTCTTATTATTATTATTAACTATTTCTTTAATATCATGTTCAACAATACTGCTACTTTGATTTCCATAAGAAGAGCAAACAAATAATAATAATAAAAAAAATATATATATATTATCTATACATATTTGAATATACATACATAAACGTATATACCTACATAAGTTTACTAACTAATTAAAATTATACTTTAATCCTCTTATCAATATTATTATTGTCGTGTATTCGATTTACACTACAAATTATCTCTCATTTCGCAGAATATAATGTCTAACGTGTTAATCATTATTGCTATTATTAATGGCATATTATCATGTATTGTTCATCTCGTACAAATTCTCGTATTCACTTTTACGATATAATTATGATCAATTATGAATAATATTCATAATATAAGATATGTTTACACTTTTATCTTGCATTTCATTGCACATATTACATATTCTTATATTCACATATCCTACAAATATTCACTTGAAAATAAAAGAGACATATTAATTATCTTTATATGTCCGAGCTATTCCTCTCAGATAAAACTCTTATGAATCACTTTAATCCATTTTGTTAATTTCCTTTTCTTTATTTCTTATCTTACGTTTATAAAGTGGCAATATTACCCAGGTTTATACGAATATTTTACGCCTACCATTCCTTCTTTACCAAAGGAGAAGTAGCTCTAGGACTACATTCCTTCTTCACAAAAGAAGCAGTAGCTCCTCATACCTTGTCTAATGTTTCTAAACTGGCAATATTACCCACGTTTATAGAACTACGTTACGACTAAGTTATTATCTCATATCTTATTGCACGTTTATTTTATTACTTTACAACTACCATTCCTTCTTTACCAAAGAAGAAGTAGCTCTAGGACTACATTCCTTCTTCACAATAGAAGCAGTAGCTCCTCATACCTTGTCTAATATTTCTAAACTGGCAATATTACCCATGTTTATAGAAATATTTTCCAACTATTATCTCATACCTTATTGGTTTCAATTTTACGTTTTGTGTAACACATTGTAATAAAATTTAATTACAAGTACTATTTGAATACCATCATCAGAGATCATTCTTTTGCTACAAAAAAAGAGAAACTCTTACATTGTTTTACGTTTCTAATTTGGCAATATTACCCACGTTTAGAGAAATACGTTACGACTATTATCTCAAATTTATTGGTTTCAATTTCACGTTTGTGAACGTACCACTGTAATAATGAATTATTACAAGTACTATTTGAATACCATCATCAGAGATCATTCTTTCGTTACAAAAAAAAGAGAAACTCTCACCTTGTTTTACGTTTTTGAACTGGCAATATTACCCACGTTTAAAGAAATATGATGCGACTATTATCTCAAATCTATTGGGTTCCATTTCACGTTTGTGTAACTACCACTGTAATAATAATTAATTACAAGTATTGTTGAATCCCATTATTAGAGATCAATGGAAATGTACCTATAAATTACTAATGAATTTCAATGCTTAAAATCTTCACATTTATTTTATTACCTTTCTTTAGCAACTTTAACTGCTATTCATTTCCATTTTTATAGCTTGTCATCTGCTCGGAGACCTAAGGGGACATCACAATGCTCCGGCACTGGCCATGGAGGAAACAACGGGAGCAACACCCGGAGGACCTGGTATCACGATCACCACCTGTACGACTCATCAACTTCCGTTGTATAATTCGTTCTCATCTCAAAGAAACGAAACTACACATAACAACAAGTTCAAAGTCGACAAAAATGCAGCAAACGAAAGTGGTAAAACTCAACCAGCCTCATTAAATATCCTCATGGACCAAGTGTTAAACTCGAAGTTATTGTTATGAACCTCTAATGTCTACGAACAGTGAGCAATTTATAAAATTTCAGTGAAATTTCAATTACGTTTATTCTCAAGTGTATGACCTGAACGTACGCAAAAATGTGATTTTTACATGCATTACCGGATAAAGTGATATCTATACTATTTTACTTTACGAATGATTTTTACATCTACAATGATAATTATTATCAATCTTACGAAACATTCTCAGCATACATAATTTTAAATTATTATTGTTTACTCTGAAATGTACGTTAAAATTTTCGTATGTACTCATAATAACATATCCGTTTGGATATAATTTTGATATCATAAGAGGAAAAGTGAATACCATATAAAGATCCAATTATTTCATTCTTATTTTATTCTCATATTATACTTATCTCAATTAATCTCATATATTTTTATTCATCTTCTTATGACTCCTTGTCACTATCGCATTATCTACATAACACTACTGAATCAATGTACACTATCTAAAAACAGATTGTTATTCAGTGTGATAATGTTTATTAGCTATAATTAGCAAATGTTCGCTTTATTTATACAAATGTATATATGCCGCGATTATTATTGATATATATCCGTTAGGATATATCTCAATTTTCCGTAGGGGGGTATGATGTCATAAAGCGCTCATTTTAATTTTTCATACTTATTATATTAATTGATAAATCAATTAAAAGATACTTTTCTATGTAATAAAAATCATTTCAATATTCTTAGCATTGGGATCTAGTTCACCATCTAACTCATTATCTGATTAACAAATAACTGATTACTCTTACCAATATTGTAATCTATAGAAATAATATATTATTGTAACTTTGTATTTGCATACCCTTTGTTCTGTATAACTTTAGTCATTACATTGGACAAATGATCTCTAAAGTCACAAGACTCACCCTTAATTTATGGAATTTTCCACTGCATCTTGTGTGAAAGATATAGAATTATAATAGGAAATAAGAACAGTCTGACTTTAGATTCTCTCTTCGCAACATCAACATGTCTGTAATAGATTTCGAAGTGTGTCTTTCGAGACGTTCCATCAATATGTCGATATAATATGTGTCTATTTGCGTGCTACTTGATCATTTTCTACTCTTTGCAACGAATTACAGTTTTTGAATAATAATAATAATAATAATAAACCAACTGGGATTAAGTGTGTTTCTTTCTCTGGTAAGCCATGAATCCTGCGACTATCTCATTTGTACCCTGGTTCAGCGTGATGGTTGAAACTCCGAGTTATTATATGAATTCCCAGCTTAATGCTTGGCGTTCCCATGTTTCCTTCGAATTCCGACCGCTCTTTATATTTATGTCTGTTAAGGACATTGGTGACAGCAACGCTATTATTGTGAACATTCTCGTTATTGAACTATCATAAAAATCTATCAATTACAACGTCAACTTCATCACATTCGTGACAAGCGGTGATGATTTCAACTCCATCACATTGGTGACAAACGGTGACGATTTACTTATTGATTTGATTATCTATCTAATTTTATCAATAACAATTTCAACTCCATCACATTGTTGACATGCGGTGGCGATTTCAATAACAATTTCAACTCCATCACATTGTTGACATGCGGTGTAGATTTCAATAACAATTTCAACTCCATCACAATATCTATAAAGTATAATCGAAAACTCTACACACCATTTATATTCTCATGTTTCAATCTACTTATTCAATAAGCGTAATAATTGTTGTTATTGCTCGGGTAGGCTAGCAGCCCTCACATCTCGCGTCCGCTCGTAGTACACGTACGAACCCATTCAAAATTCGTGATTTTAAATAACATTATCATGGAGGAAATAAAAATCTACCCCATTTTGATATTAGTTGGTAATGTATATATTATTCTACAGCATTAATGTCGAATAATATAATTTACGTACGCCAATGCAATATTCATTTGAGAATATAGGACGCTCGTCTACCCCATGAACAACAACCGATCTTTGGGAGGGGAGTACAAAAGCTGTTATCGGCGGTGTCATCGCACATACCTTTCTATTAATAGTCATAGCTGCGATGAGGATACCTGAATGACATCCCTTCAATACTGCATATTCCAGTATTTTAGGATTGCTCAAATATTACCGACGAAATAAATTCACCTATTCTTACATGATCTATACCTGAATGTCTGACTTTTTAATTATATAGGACAAGAAAAAACTCTGCTGAAATTAAATAATTTAATACCGTATACGATCCTTAATTGAATAATTATATATAAATAATTATTAATAATCAATGAAGTAGAATAACAAAAATATAGGTCAGTCATAGTAAAGCATATAGGGCAAGATATATTGGAAAATGGAGTGCGATTCCGGGAGGCGTTAAACTTGAGCATGTGGTTTGTCTCCATTATCAATCAGTCGGGCAAATCAATTCCCATCCTAACACATATAATAGGTAGGCCTATAGATATCCAATTGGATAGGGATTTATTACCTGCTGTTAACATGTGATGAACACATTACAAAGTGCAGTTACCGAGAATGGAATGTTTTTAATATAATTTTATAATATAAGTCCTTGTACGATTTTTTTTTTTTTTTTTTTTTTTCTATTTGTACTCTATTTAGTAGGCCTACATTGATTATGCGTTTATTATTCAAGTAGCTCCGCGTTCAAGATGAGTTGATGAGATGGTTGGCAGGCAATTTGTCTTTCACAGTTACTCTTATGTACATTCATATTATGAATTGGGCTTATGTATGATGAATATCGGATATCTTTCTCAATATAGTTATAGGCCTATTTAGAGACATTTTTCTCTTTAGAGAAAAATATTTAGAGATAACATGAGTAAAACAGTAGGCCTAGCTAGACCCATTTAACTGAAACTTGAAAATGAATGAAGTTCAAGTAATCCTTGAATTGAAAACCAATTTCAAATGCCCATTTTATTAAGTGATACGTATATATTTGATTACAATTTTACTGAAAAAATCGTATAAAACATAGTTTTTCGAAATGTGTTAATATTCTTTCTATTTTTGCCCATATGCCCAATCGTGAGAATAATCTAAAACATCTGAGATTTTAGTCGATTTGTCTAGTAGGCCTACAAGAAGATAGATATTCATTATTCATTTCATTTTTTTTAATGACAAATACACACAAAATAGTGTGTATTTCTGAGGTAATAATGTAATGATAATAATGCATAAGCTAAACTAAACACTCTTACATTTATTCTTAGCCTTCATTGGGAAACAATGATGGAATAGAATTATTTTGATGGTAATTGGTACAGTATTACGTAATTACGTGTTTATGTAATTGATACTTTTGATACTCCTAGAGTAAAACTAAAAATCGACCATTTCGTGCGTCGCCGCGATCTCGCGTTCATCGAGCGCGATCTCTAGACTAGCTCAAAGTTTCTCATTTCTAGCCCAAGTATATAGCAATTCCAATCAACACTAGCGAAGCAGACCGCCCAGCAGCGATGTTTTCCGTATCGCTGTTGGTTTAGAATGACTAGTTCTACAAAATATCCGCTCCGTTTCGAAGCGCTACGGTCAGCTTGCTCAGCTCGCTGGCCCTCTATATTTTTCCCTCGGGTTTTTCGGAAGCTCTGAACGAACCGACTACGGTTGCTCTTATAGAGCCTCCTATCCCATGTCCCTTCTTTAAGGACTCTATAATAGGTCGCGTAGTTATAATTGTCGTCGACAGATGGAGCTGAACATCACATAATTATGAGAAATTCACATTGCAAGTTTACGTAGTGAAATGTGTTTATCATTTGGTCTTTGGTTTCTCATAGAACTATTCCTATCGACGACAGACAGAGGTTCCGAGCGACCGTCCCCCCTATTCCACAACACTAGCGTACGGATGGTTCAAGCATGCTAAAGTATGCTCACGTAGTCGATGCAAAATTCGAGGAAAAAGACAAAGAAAGACCGCCGAATAGACTTGTGTTGATATAAGTATTGTTACATTTATACGGCAGTAAGTTTCTGCTGGTTTCTGCTAAGGCGGTAGGGCCTACTATATTGTTTTACCGCCGCATAATGCATTTCTATAGTGAATGTACCACCGGGGGTCAGGGCAATCAGCTGACCCCTCAATAATCATACATCAATAAACTGACCCTTCAATACAAATGATCTGTCAAATTGATATTATTTAATTATAGTGTAATTTAGTACTCAAAATTGAAGTAATTAGACGAGCTTTAGCGAGAATTCAATTTGACATACTGAAAAAAATTGGTGTTCGTTTTTTTTTTTTTTTATGTTTTCTGTCGGTTCTCCACAGGTCAAACGGCTACAGCTATCAAGTTCAAACTTTTTTTCAATATGATCCTCATCTAACTTAGATCTGTATAGTTTTATGGCATTATCGGGGAGTAACATTTTTTTTAGGAATTTTAGAAATTTCAGAAATACCCATTAGAATAAGATGGCGGAAAAAAAGAAAATATTTTCATTTTCCAAAAAAATGAAATTTCGCGTGAAGTTGAATTACATTTTGATACACATTTCTAAAAATTTTAGCTTGATCGGGTCAACGATTTTGAAGAAAACACTTAAAATGTGCTCAATTGGTACCACTCGAAGCAGTTTATACCCATTTTTACCAATACTATTACTGTTCGCTCGTCTAACAACGCATATATGGCGTTTTCCTAGTACTAGGAAAACGTCATATATGCGTTGTTAGACGAGCGAATAGTAATAGTATGGGTAAAAATGGGTAAAAACGTCTTCGAGTGGTACCAATTGAGCACATTTTGTTTTAATTTCAAAATGGCTGACCGATCAAGCTGAAATTTTTTATAAATGTGTATCAGAATGTAATTCAACTTCACGCAAAATTCATTTTTTGAGTAATTTTTTTTCCGCCATGTTATTCTCACGGGTATTTTTGAAATTTCTAAAATTCATTAAAAAAAAGTTACCCCCCGATGAAGCCACAAAAGAAACAGATCTAAGTTAGATGAGGAACCAAACTGAAAAAATGTTTGAAGTTGATAGCTGTAGCCGTTTGACCTGTGGAGAACCGACAAAAAAACAAGAAAAAAAAACGGAAAAAAAACGGATACCAATTTTTTTCAGTATGTCAAATTGAATCCCCGCTAAATCTCGTCTAATAAAATAATTATATTATATGTATATATATGTTCGACTTTATTAGACGAGCTTTAGCGAGGATTCAATTTGACATAGTGAAAAAAAATTGGTGTTCGTTTTCATGTTTTTTTTTTTTGGCTTTTTTAATGTTTTTTCTCGGTTCTCCACAGGTCAAACGGCTACAGCTATCTATCAACTTCAAACTTTTTTTCAATATGGTTCCTCATCTAACTTAGATCTGTATAGTTTTGTAACATTATCGGGGAGTAATTTTTTTTAAAGAAATTTAAGAAATTTCAAAAATACTCATTAGAATAACATGGCAGAAAAAAAAAAGAAAATATTTTTATTTTCCCAAAAAAGGAAATTTTGCGTGAAGTTGAATTACATTTTGATACAAATTTCTAAAAAATTTCAGCTAGATCGGGTCAGCCATTTTACAAGAAAAAACATAAAATATGCTAAATTGGTACCACTCGAAGCAGTTTTTACCCATACTATTACTATTCGCTCGTCTAACAACGCATCTATGGCGTTTTCCTAGTATATATATATATATATATATATATATATATATATATATATATATATATATATATATATATATATATACCGGTATTGGTATGATTTTGAACTGTTCAAAAATCGCGACCTCCCCCGGGACTTGAACCCGGATCTCCAGAATGCCGGTCCGACGCGCAATCTGGAGATCCGGGTTCAAGCTCCGGGGGAGATCGTGATTTTTGAACAGTTTTGAATCATGCCATTATAATAACCTACTGGTGGTTAATCAGCAAGCTATTGAAATAATATATATATATATATATATATATATATATATATATATATATATATATATATATATATATATATATATATATATGTATAGCCGCCCCGGTGGCTAAGTCATGGCTGAAGTCACCGTTGGGCGTGGGTTCGAGTCCTGCATAAGGCATGGGTTTTTGTAAACGTCCTTTCATCTATCATCACTTCATCGTTTCATTATCATCCGCTCATTCGTACCCCCGTATAACCTAGCTGTTGGTGGGGTCGCTAAGTAACATTATTGTTATTATTATATATATATATATATATATATATATATATATATATATATATATATATATATATATATATATATATATATACACATATATACATCATAATTAGACGAGCTTAAGCGAGGGTTCAATTTGACATACTAAAAAAAATTGGTGTTCGTTTTTTTTATTATTATTTTTTTTTGTTTTTTTTTGTCGGTTCTTCACAGGTTAAACGGCTACAGTTATCAGCTTCAAACTTTTTTTCATTATGGTTCCTCATCTAACTTAGATCTGTATAGTTTTGTGGCATTATCGGGTGGTAACTTGTTTTTTTTTATGAATTTTAGAAATTTCAAAAATACCCATTAGAATAACACAGCGGAAAAAAAAATATTTTCCAAAAAAATGAAATTTCGCGTGAAGTTAAGTTACATTTTGATACACATTTCTGGAAATTTTCAGCTTGATCGGGTGTGCCATTTTGAAGAAAAAACATAAAATGTGCTAAATTGGTACCACTCGAAGCATTTTTTGTTCTCTTTGTTCTACTTCTAAAATTTGGTTTGAAATTCGGACCAGCCGTTTTAAAGAAAATGATATAATAAAATATGTATTTTATCCATCGAAAAGATAAAAATATTAGTTGAAAAATGTTGCATTGTCAAAGTCACGGCTTCCTAGATTCATTGGCATCGGATGAAGGTCATTTTATATGATCAAGGTGTGTAGAGTTTTCGATTATACTTTATATAGACATCTCGCATCTCGCTCATCACACAACGCACATTCTGCGTTTTCCTAGTAGTTTTAATGCAATGTTATTGATTTCATAACCAGTATGTTTCCTGCGGTGGCTAATTCAATATGTGCTACAACAGACAGCAGAAGAACCACAAATCAAATTCAGTGATGGCTGGTCATAAAAACCTATTCAATTTATTTCTCGTTTTTATTTGTTATTTCAAGTTCAATACGCAGCCACTATTACATAATGTACAAATACACATCGCTTATGTATTGTGCTTATTTTGGGTTAATTATTTCAATTCTATTTTTAGAAACTATGATGATGATTATTGCGCACTTTATTACCGAAATAAGTTTTTTACAAACTGTCGTATTGTCTAAAAACTGCTAAAATTTCATAGAGCCCACATCCTAGAATGACAGATTTTGAAACTTATTTAACCATCATATTACGTAATGAATACTGTGTGATGTGTCAGCCTCTCGCAAACATCAAACATATTGCATAGTAGTCCTCATATCTATTTAGCATGCTGATGAATATCTCGAATGGATTGAAATTATGAATGAAATGTTTGGTGACTATTTATTATGAATGAACTCCAGCAATTCAATAAAATGTGTAAACGTTTGAACATCGGACGTAACATTACAAATGAGTAGCTAGCTGACTCGGGAAAGAATTCCAAGGACTTCGTTGATAAGTCACATCGAAACTGGTAGTTTCTCAGAATTGTTCAGTTTATGATTGGCCTAGGAGAGATTGCTGCGAGCGAGCTCGACAAACTTGAAGTAGTGTGGAAGACTGCCACAGCAGCGCCCAAATCACGGATGAAAAGCGACACGCAAATTCGCCAAAATTAACGCTATGTTTCAAACATGTTTTGTGGGTTGTAGCATTTTTTTCAACGATTTTCATTTCAGGTGATCGCTTGTAAATTATTGCATCGAGGGCTTGCCTGAAGATTTTTTTAAATATCTTCACCCGTTCTCTCGATAAATATGAAATACTGTAAAACTTTGAATATTTTTAGTTCCGTCAATATTACGAACATGGAATATTAAAAAATACAATAATCTTCTTCAAACAATTTCCGTTCCAATGACATATTGTTCATTGATATAGACTTGGTAGTTTTCTGTCAATGGCAATGTATAACTGGGAATGCGCGACGACGAAAGACCGCGCGAGCTGTTATAGAGTCCTTAAGACTACAAATTCAATGCTGTGAGCCAATGAGGGCGGCTTGAATCTTCTATCTCTCCCTCAGAGTCAATATTCAATCTTCTTTTATTGAAATTAATCCCTTGAGTAATACTACTGAATTCCATCTCCATTCCATTTTGAATTACCTTAACTGCCTCCTTGGTTTCCATGTCACCCAAATGACGTTCTGGAGGGTACGCCCCCCTGAGTTTGGCTGTCATTCTGACACTCAACTTAGGCCTTTTAGGCCCTTGCCATTTACGGACACCCTTGTCCTAGAATACGTATTATGCCAATCTAGAAATTACCAACTACTTGCTAATCTTGAAAACTAAACTTTTTGTTACTTATATATAGCACAGTACAAACAGGTGAACACAATTCACTACAATACTTATGACAATGACACAAGGATAGATTGTCACAGCAGCTACTGGATTTCTACATGGCGCGCCGCCGAGTCGATGTGGTATTTATACCCAGGTGATAACACTACGTTAGTCAAAATTTTAAAGTCGGTGTCCCTGATCCGAACATTTAGACCGAAAAGCACTACGTTAGTCATGATCAAACGACTGCTCCGAACTTTATACTATTCAAACCGAAAATATTAATCCTTAATCATTAGTAATAACTTGACTTCAACTGAGTAGGCCGAAGCAATTGACACAGTAAAATATAATTAGATAATATAACTAATGACAAAATGCTACCCTAAATAAATGGTCAAATTATGTAATTTAATGTTAATCTATTGTAATTTCAATAATAATGTTCCAAGCATTTTGATTGGTCAACAAACCGCGAGCGGCGAGTATTGGAGGGAAACACGGAAAACGGAATCTTCTTTGAAGCAAGCACGTTCGAAGTGTTCGGTGCCCAACATAGTATTTTCATAACTAGTGTTAATCCCTTGGTTAATCCTACTTCCGATATGGCGGAAAGTGGAAAAGGCTCCACTGTAGTAGCTGTGACAAAGAGCGTTGATTCAATGTTGTATTGTACAAAATGGTGAGATATGCCTTTAAACCATTGGACTAATTGTAACCTAAAAATTGCCATGCGCCCACAGCCATTTGGTCCTAGGGTATTATCTTAATGGTAACATGAAGGGTGTCCACTGTCAACATAAAAGTGAAAGTTTCTTAGCTATTAAAGTCAACATTAGGCCAACATGGAGTTGAAAGTCAACCACTAATTAGCCTCAACTTTTCTAACAATGAGAAACAAGACCTTGAAACATTGGCTTTATAATAGGTAGGCCTAGGCTTACACTCGAAATACGAACCACCTTGACTCGTTAGCTGGGCGTTGTTTTATATTTGTGAGCAGTAAACATGACGAGTAGGCCTAGGCCTACATCACTTTTTGATGAGCAGATAGTTCGAAATCAGTAAACTTTATTACATTTACTGTAATGTCGATGTCCAGACCTGAATATTATAAGCCCAGGCCTAGATATGAATAGAGCGTTGAGAAACGTACTTTCGTGCATCATCACTTCTAGCTTGTGGCGAGGTTATTGTCTTATTGAGCACAATTTGAACAAAGAATGTTTCCTGGTACTGATTAGATGAGCGTAGCGAAGATTTTCATTCCATATACCGAAAAATTTTGGGCTTGGTTTTTATGTTTTTTTTTTTTTTTTGTGTGTGTAATTTTGTACGCGGCATACAGGTCAGGAAAAAGTTTCAATCAACTCGAACCTTTTTTTACAAATTTGTGTTATACCAGAATAGGTTGGGATTGTTTTTCAGAAAAATCGGTCGGACGGTTTTTCCGGAAAAAAATTGGAAAGTATGGAAATTCCCCATAAGAATGGGCCAGGGGAGAAATACTTGGAATTTTTTTTTTCAAAAGCTCTCAAATTCATACTGAAAGTGGAAAGATCTACCATACCTATTTTAAGCTCTTTATGGAACAATCGGATGTGAAATCACAAAGAAAACACATTTTTAATATACTTTTTTACACATCAATAAAAGCAATTGAGAAAGCAATTAAGAAACTATTAAATGTGACCAACAAGTGTCACCGATAAATCAAAACGTTTAAAATCTGTGATGGATATGAAGAAGGCACTGGTATAATTGTTTGGAAACCAAGGTTTATATACCAACAGACAGCCACGGTTCTTAAACCTTTGAAGTGATCCATGGCCTGTATATGTACATTGAGCTGACCAAATGTTCTTAACTCTACATTTCCATACTTCTAAGCTTATCTCACAACGCATATAAGCCGTTTTCCTAGTAATCAGAACTAGGTACCTGACATGACAAATTAACAGGAACACGAATCCATGATCGTTAGCGCTAATGGTCGTTTTTGTTGATCCACTGACACTTTTTGAAGTGAATACAAGGCCCACATTCTTCCGCCCGGATTTCAATAATTTCCTAAGAGTTGACCAACTGTTAACTTCTCATCATCTCCCTTGGTTAACTGGGTTATTTTATTGTCCGAATCAGTTGATTGGCGAGAACAGACTCTTCAACAGGCTCTTATTAAACTGCGGCCAAGACCCAGTATTTCAACAGTTTGTTAAATGGTTTGTTAAAACTAATTGACTGATAATTCAATACAATAAGACAGGTAGCCAGGGGAGATGACAAATGAACAATTAATCAACTTCCAGTGAACCTCTAAATATCCTAATTGAAATGTGACATTCACTTTTTCCAGCGGGACTTATACTGTTGATTCCTGTGCGTATATCGCGTGCGACCATGTGATCTGCCACGAGGGTATGCCAAGTAAGCCGAGTACGACTTGTCCGCTGTGTGGAAAAAATCCCTTTCAACTGAACGTCGCCGCCGATCCCAAGTTCATACGCCTGAGGGAGCTCACGACAAAACTGGCCATATCCATGCAAATCAAGTGCGAGAGTAATAAAAAAAAAACACCCAGTGTAATGGCTGTTTCAGCATCTGATTCAGACAAACACGTTTTAACAAGAAAGTCGCGCAATAAGTCTAAAATCGTTACAGCAGAAACTTCTGGGGTAATTCAATCGCAGGAATGTTCCGAAAAGGAATTGGTTATTTCTACCGCCTCGGAAACAATAGTTATTCCGGATGAGAACGATGACTTGCCTCGTGTTGGTCTTACATCCCCCAAACGAGAAATGAACAACACACAAAGTGGGACACGCCAAAAATTCAAATTGAACAGAAGCAAGTTTCGAGCGCAGTTGAACTCGGAGACGCCAGCGGACAAGATCTTTGCTGAAAACCACCAAACTCCTCGTCGACGTAGAAGGTGGAATGCGACTCCGAAAAAAACAGACCAAGAAGCAAAGGACGCTAACGAACGGAAGGATGTGCCGTCTCCGATGAAGGCTGCCAGAAGATGAAGGAAATGGCTACTCCGAAAAAAAAGACCAAGATGCGAAGGAAGCTAACGAACGAAAGGCTGTGCCGTCTCCGATGAAGGCTGCCAGAAATGTGAAGGAAATGGCGACTGCGGAAAAAACAGACCAAGATGCGAAAGAAGCTAACGAACGGAAGGATGTGCCGTCTCAGATGAAGGATGCCAGAAATGTGAAGGAAATGGCGACTGTTATGGAGCGGGGTTTGATAGCAACTGTCACCAGTCAATTTTGGGGGCAATTGACAGCCCATGATTTTGAGGGAGAGGAGAAAAAGGCGAGGCGTGGATTCCCCTTGCCGTGAGGCAAGAATTCAGAAGTCGATCAAACATGGCTCTAGTTTTATATTTATTTAGAAACGTCATAATATAGAATATAATAATATAATAATACTAAAGTACACATAATATGGACACTTACCGCATTGTCGAGCGTGATGTGCGTGAACTGACGGAACTGAAGTCGAGCGAGAGTAACTAGGGGTGAGTTTATATACTAACCCTAAAGTAGGTTATCCAAGTACAGTAACAATACTGTACTTGCATACGGTATAGGGTCTAAAATTATACTATAGATCAAGTTAGGACTAATAATAGTAGATCATGTCCGCTTCATCACATCACCCTCGACTTCGCGAAATTGGAAATACTTCCAAACGGGAGTGTTCCAATTATTATCTAGAAAAAATTCAAATATTTATTCATAAAGTGACATATTACTATGCCTATATCATAATATATAAGTACATATTATTCTTGAAGCGTTCACCACAGTTGTGGACTTTACAATTATTCTAATTCTAAGGGGGTAGTTTTAAGAACAAAATTACTATAAGAGTAGTAAATGAGGGTCACACTAACTATATATAACTTGGCTACACTAACTATACGCTGACGGGTTCAAGGGAGGATCATACTACATTGAAGATATCAGTCACCCACTGACAGTAGAGGTGTGACTCTTTAAAAAAAATAAAAACTACGGCACTACAAGTAAAGATATTGAAGAGAATAAGTAGATTGAATATTGAATAGTGAAGATGTCTATTTTTGCAAATTTATCTTCATGAACTTGAAAAAAAACTAGATAGTTGTAAGTAATATTAAAGGAAAAGTGTTCGGCAATGATTAATTATCCTCCCTTCAATTTCTGAAAGTGGATTTAGAAATTGAATTTGTTTAGTGTGGTGAACAACCGTTAAAATTGCGAGTCTACCCTACGAATACACATCACCTTTCCCTTCCATTATTTCTGTGGCACACGTGACTATGGACATTGGATTCCTCGACGACGACCCAGATGCAATCGAACTTCTTGTGTTTCTCTGTTCTCTGGTTGTTGTTTGCCGTCGCCGGGTTGCCTCATGTGTCGGTCCATGGTGTATACAGATGTCGTGGCCTGCATCTTAGGTTCGGTGGTGAATTCGCAGATGTAGCTGGTCGACTTCCAGGCTGCACCAGGACTAAAAGACAATAACCAAGCAGATCACTGATACGCTAAAATTATAATACGCTATCTTATTATTACGACAAATGAAATTAAAAATAAAGTAATAGATTTGTTTGTTTCACTAATAATACAAGTTACTTAAATGGTTACGCTAAATTTGAAAGACACTTCCTCACTATTAAATACTGTTCAAATAATAAAAAAAATGAATTCATGTTCATCATTGAAATTGTATTCATAAGCATAAAATATAAAATATGAAAAATAAAAATATAAAATACAATGAAATTAAATATAATACGTTGAAATAGAATATGAGTGACAAATAATAATTAAAAATTACTGGCATATTGTGCTTATTCTCTTATTTAATAATCTATGCGTTGTTGATTATTAACTGAGGTTGTCACCATAATGCGTGGCATAGTTTAATCATTTTCGTTTACTCTAGATTCTGTTATTTCTACATTTTTTGGTGCTGAAGGTACTGGCGTAAATAATAACGAGTGTCTAGTTTTTGCTCTCCCTGGCACTATTCTTGACCACCACCACTTCCTTGTACATATAATCGAGATCATGATTACGACAAACGCTAATGAAAATGAGGTTGGATATATAATTTGGGGAGTTAAATGGTACCAAGCTGGTTTATCCATTTCTCGTAATCTGGCTCGCCATTGTTCTATAGGTACCGTATAGTTTTTCTATTTGTTTTTTCGGTATATATATTTTTCAATAATTCTGAGATTTGGCTGTGTGTTCCTAGAGTCTGAGAAACATCATCCGTTGTGATATTATTGGAAAATATTATATTTTCAATTTCAGGTATGTGATCGACTTATTTTTAACAATAGATAAAGTTCCTGTGGAATATGGTAATAGTATGAAGTCATCGCTAAGAATTTGACAGTTGGGTGCAATGTCGATAGTTCCTGTTCCATTGAGGATGAGTGTTGTTGCGGCTACCTCTTTTTCGCCAAATTTAGCAGGGCAGTGCAAAACCACTTGTTTTCGTCCTATGACGCTGTATACCCATATGTTAGTGGTTAAAGCGCGATAAAACACTGGTTCTGGGTATAAAACAATTTCCCTTGGACACAATTCTGCGACGTTGTCAGTATTACCTACACATATAATGCTTGAAGACAACTTTTCCCTCCTGAACGTCGTACTATCTTCCAAGGTTTACATATCTTCACTATTCCGTCCTTACAGTTCGTCATATCGTCTGTATCTAACTCCATGAATAAGTCTTTATTCGGTGTAATCGCAAGATATTTATTAGTAGGCCTAATGATTAGAGCGGCACTATGATTACTCAGTTGATAAGGTAGTGGAACTGCTTTGTATACATTAAAATATGTGTTATGGTTTTTGATTGGTAGCTCGATGAACAGTCGTAGCTTATTACCTAATGTCGCTAAGGTGACTGTTGAAATGGAATAATATAAGTATAGCTCATCCAGGTTAATATTGGTGAGAAGCGCGAATCCTTGTGCTAGGTTCGGCTGGATTTGTGATAACATTTCTTTCAAATCATTTGGCGACAAGAAATCGACACTTAATTTATTCCGTGAAGTCATTATTAAGGCGCTGTTGAATTGTTGGATCTCGTTCCTCAGCGTGTTGAAAGCTATTTCTAGTTTTCTAAAGGCATTCTGAATAGTGTAGGTCAGCACCATTAAATTTTTAATTTCGATAGTTGTGTTTGAGAAATGGCTTTGAACTTGTATGATTTTTGAATTAACTACATCCAAGACGCTCGCCAATGCTGCAATATTGTCCATGTTCTTCTGGCCAAGCGCGGCATTGTCACTAATGATTGTTATCTGATCGGACATCAAATGTGTCATGCCCGATTCGTGGATAGCGATACTGTCTATTTTATTATTTATCTCTGTCAGTGAGTCTGCATCTAACGTCCCGAAAAGAACATTCAAAAGTTTCCCCCCCGGGTTGAATATTCCACGTTTAACTCGAGGGTCTGGATTATGTGCTAACGTGAGCTTCAAATCTTTCAAGTTCCATTGTAATTTCACAGCCTCGTTTCTAAGCAGCGTTATTTCTTTCCCAATTATAATTTTAATTTCTGCCGCCAAATTAGTGAACTCGATATTGACTGACAAAATTTCTATGTTTCGTATATTAGCTACCAAATTGATAAAAACTATAATTGCTAACTCGTAATCAGATATGTCTATGTCGACAGTAATCAACCATCTCGATCCACTTAACAAAATGTCCTGGTCTTTGAAAAACACAATACCTTTGTCGAGTTGTGGCGCCTCATCGCTAATTACTCCCTGAGTAGCTATGAGGGATAGCAAGAAAACAAGACCGCAACTGTAACAATAATATTGTTGGTTCCAAACGTGTATAATGATCTTCAAAGTATAAGAAATTGAAATAATACAAGTACTTATTTCGTAGCATATTCTATGTTTCTAAAGTATTCTATAGTCTACTTCTCCTATAAGTTACAATGTTGAATTTTATTAATTTCTAAATGCCTCATAGGTCCATCTGGCTATCGTATTGAAACTTTATACCGTAATAATGAAATGGAAAGGTTCGAAAGCGTTCTTGATTTGACCGTATAGTTCAAGTGCTATAGATCTTATAATTCTAATTTGGTACAGTGGTAATTCCTTCAACGTCACTAATAGGTCTACGCACACTCATAATTTCACACCTTGGCGGAACTGTTATCGTGCGCGGGGTTCGAACTAGAGTCGTAAGGCTTTCATTCTGTACACTAGATATATTACGCCCCGCACCTCGATCAGAACGAGATAACCGTTCAACAATATTAGGACCTGCATTCTGCTCGCTCGTGATCATCAGGCTAGAAGAAATACGTTCATCAATCGTAATATTATTTGGCGTCGCGACTCTAAGGCCGCTGGTTGAGCTGGAAGTAGAACCTGTCACAGCGCTGGCGTATGACGGGCGGTCGGCAGTCTCGGACGATGCCGTGTCTCGGTCTGCTTGGGGTGCAGTGACACTAGTAGTACCATGCGGGGACGTGAGATTGCTCGTGAGCAAATATCCCTTCACACTTGTTTCTACCTGTTGCCCCCGTCCGAAACTCTGACCTCTGCCTGCGAAGGCTTGGTGGCCACCCCTCGGGGCGTTGAACCCAACTGGTGCCGCTGGTGCTATGCCACCTGGATACATATTATTAAAATACGGTGGTGGTTGTGGGTGTGACGCCCACGGCTGCTGGTAGGGTACCTGTTGCATGCTAGGATATACATTGTAATATTGCGCCGGTGGAGGTGCCGTCCAAACAGGCTGCGGCTGCTGCTGCGGTAGTTGGGGCGGGTGTTGAACTCTCCTTGGGCATGAGCGGCTTAAATGGCCGGGCATGGCACATGTAAAACAGTTCCCCTGGGTGGGCGGCGTCTGCCCCTTAGGCCTAAGACCTCACCCTATGGCGTAATGACCAAATCGCCCACAAATTTGGCAGATAATCGCAGAATCCACGTCCTCGGGCTCCACGCCCCGCTGCGTCATTTGGCTTCCGGCTCCTTGGTGCCTATGGCATGCACCTCCTGCCCCCTGCCATGATACGCAACCTCATTCCGCTCTTCCTCAGTTGCCTCTTTAATCGCCTCATCTAGTGTTTCACAACCTTTTGACATCATGAGCCTGCCTACAGTGCCCTTTAAACCATTCACAAAATAAGTCAACAACATTTTTTCCAAGTTTAACTTCAGTACCGCATCGTTAACGGCGTTGCCAGTCGGGGTATACGTGTGCCGCCCCACTATCTTAAGCCTAGTAGCGAACTTCTGTACCGATTCCTGTGGTTCTTGCGTACAATCCACTAACCTTCTGATCAACTGTATCTCACTAACTACGGGTGTGAATCGCCCCACTAAAATACCTTTCAACTCTCTATAAGACAACGACAAATAATTCAATATGCCTTGCAGAAAATCTCTCGCATCTCCTTTCACTTTTATTCTAACAATAGATGCCATGTGCTCCTCTCTCCAATCACCTAAGGGTGCAACTTGCTCAAGGGCACTGAAAAACTCTTTTACTGACACATTTGGGTCCTCTCCTGTAAAAGTCGGGACGTGAGGTAAAAGACCTCCTACATTAGGTTCTGGTTGTGCGTCGTCACCCGCCATAATAAACTTTTAAAATAAATTGGTCAACAAAATTGAAGTAATAACGAAAATGTTATCTGTAAATGCTCGCTAACATGTATACTGTAGACCATGAAGGCTATATTATCTAATTATAGGAATTGCAAATGACAAAAAAAAAATGAGAAAAATGAGAAAAAAAAAATGTTGGAAGTTATTTAATAAATAATAATCATGATTCCGTCACGTTAAGATCGATCGCACCGCTGTCTACCAATGTTATGGAGCGGGGTTTGAGAGCAACTGTCACCAGTCAATTTTGGAGGCAATTGACAGCCCATGATTTCGAGGGAGAGGAGAAAAAGGCGAGGCGTGGATTCCCCTTGCCGTGAGGCAAGAATTCAGAAGTCGATCAAACATGGCTCTAGTTTCATGTTTATTTAGAAACGTCATAATATAGAATATAATAATAATAAAGTACACATAATATGGACACTTACCGCATTGTCGAGCGTGATGTGCGTGAACTGACAGAACTGAAGTCGAGCGAGAGAGAAAAGAACTGCAGAGAGTAACTAGGGGTGAGTTTATATACTAACCCTAGAGAAGGTTATCCAAGTACAGTAACAATACTGTACTTGCATACGGTATAGGGTCTAAAATTCTACTATAGATCAAGTTAAGACTAATAATAGTAGATCATGTCCGCTTCATCACAGCAACTCATCGCCATTTCATCTAACAGTTCAATTTGCTCTTGTTTATTCCTACGCTCCACGTAAAAATGATGGAAATTGGGCCGAGGTCCGCATATGAGCTGATGGTGACTTCTGGGCTCTAATTTTGAGAAAAACCCTTGGCCTATATTTGGGAAAATACAGTAGGTAGGCATACATATTTCATCATCCATCCCGGTGAATCAAGATTCTTATTGGACTACTGTCTTATTATTGTTCCGTGTTTGTTTAAGTCAAATTTCAGCAAAAATTACTAAAGAAAATTGTCACAATCAAATATTTCATTATGTGTAATCCGTATTCCCTCAAACTTCGGCGGTCGGGCGTCCCGACAAGTCATAGACACGTCACAGTACATTTGCTGCGTCAGTGTGTGCTAGCAGGATGAGGAGCGTGAGGCGGGTGGGTGGAAACACCCGAGCGGTAATGGCAAAGGACGACGGGCGGGTTATTCTTACTTGACACAAGACAACAAACAACTTCCTATCCCTGCAGGACGGAAGACAAGATGTACTCTTGTCCTTTGAAAAATTAACTGTTTTGCTGTTGAAGAAAAATGTCTTTCCAGATAATGTATTTGAGACCACATCTTCATCACTCAATTTTATTTCATTTGATAAAGTGAATATTACTCCGATTGGGCGTAAGTACGGTAGTTGATCAACTGTAAATAAATCGGCCAGCTAGTGTATGCAGGGATAATAATTTGTTCATTTCATTCTAGGCCCCAATATTTATATTCATTGTCTTGTCATGTCTTCACATTGCTTTTTACTTCTTAATCGTTACTTTTAGTAATTTCACCATTTTAACACTGGGATAAGTATTTCCTAATGATAAACATGATAAAAATATAGTATTCAATTCATCCATCTTTCTTGTGGTGTAAAACTGCATACTTCTATTGATCCTGAACACATGGCTGTCAAAAGATGCTTAGTATAGTCGCGTTCCAGAATGAGGCGCTTAGCTAGCGCTAGATTAGCATTGTCGAAATGGCGTTCCAATTTCTACCGGCTAATTCCGCTAGAATCTAGCAAATCGATCCAGAATCTAGCCTGCTAAGTCCGCTGACATAGCTCATCTAGCGATGAAAAAGGTTGCTAACTTGCTAGATCAGCCATAATTTTGAGCGCCAATTCAAAGATCATGGGGTCGCTTGATATGGTCGAGCTGCAGATTGAGTATGATAATGTAATAATGACAATATCTTTGGAGAAAGTGCTGCAGAACAATTAAATAATGAGGAGTTGAAATATTTAAATATAATGAGTAAATAATTGTAGGAACAAATTCGACGTTGCGGTTATAGATGACCAAAAAGTTTTTGAAAGTATTCAATTCTATTGGCAAAGAGTGAAAACTTCGTAATCCGATTCTGATCCACCGGAGGAGGAATCAGAAGGAATGCCTGCATCTAATACAATTGCTGCAGCTCCCAATACGATTTGATCTTCCGCCATGACTTCGACAGCTGTTTGACAGCTAGTTGCAAAAGATGCTCGTGGTCGTTCCAGAATTGCAAGCTAGCTGATCTAGCCGTGACGTATGCTGGGCCTACCTAGCGCTAGCAAAGCGCTTGATTCTGCACGCCACTTATGGGCGAGGGGAACAAATCACATGCACCTCTTCCACCAAAGCACATGACACTACACTATATCAATGATATTTTTTTATACATTATTATAACATATTTAAAATATCAGTACTTTTCTCACACATAAGCACATACTATAAAGTATATTTACTGTACACATATAATTCCACACAGAGGCATCAATGACTTCTTCTTCATAGCTGGCTACCATACAGATACTCGGTTACGATCTGCAGCAGAAACGTTTGAAGAGAGTGTTATCTATAAGGTACATTGCAAACTATGAGCTTGAATCATCAACAAAATGTTTTGATATAACAAGAAAATAACTCGCAGATGATTTTCTCATAGTATTCGAGTTTGTAGTTTACAGGTTACAGTTATAACTATACTGTACAGTACAGTGAAACAGTATGAATCACCAAACATTTACCAAAACAATTGCACTGACAATCAAAATGATATCAATTCGACTCTGTTTTCTTCTCGTCACAACCATGCAATATAAATCCACACTTTTCAACTGGATTTCTGCATCGCCAACTTGATTATTCTTGGCTGGCACGGCCGAGATCAATTGTGGGTCACTCATCAGAAGAACCGAGCGTTCATATAACTAGTACTACATGCTCGATACTAAAAACAGAAGAAACAGTCGTGAAGAATCTACAGTACCATTACCCTATTTAACCTTGGTGGATTGAATTTCAACATTCAACTTGGACAAGCATATGTTTATCCAATTGGGCCAATATTGATCTTGAGGTGAGTGAGAGAAGGTGGTACAATGTTTAATGGTGAAGAAGAACTTTTATTTAACAACATACAATATTACAAGGTCGTAGCTGAACGTGTGCGTGGCTGGACGGTCGCAGTAGAAGTGGGAGGATGGTGTCCCTCGTTCGTGTCTCAACTTGTCTCTTCTTGCCCACGGGTCTCTCTTTCACGCTTCGGGCATCCCGCGCCATCTGTCCTTCAAAGCGTGCAAGGAATTAAAAACTTGTCGGCGGAAAGGCACCGTGACATACAGGCGAAGTGTTGGCGTAGACGTGTCACAATATAGTTGTGTAGGAGCATACGAGACATCTTTCTCCGTCAACTTCAAGGCCGTGCTAGAGTTCAGAAGTCCTTGGAATTCAATGTCGACTTGTTGCGACTTTGGGAGAGCTGAAAAATCAAGGGGTGTAGATATTGGTTCGATTGTAGATAGGACATCGGCGGCTACATTATCTTTACAGAGACGTGTTGGATGTCAGTTGTGAATTGGCCGATGAAATCCAGATATCGGAACTGTCGTGGTGAGCACTTCTCGGACTACTGTTGGAACGCATAGGTAATAGGTCTGTGGTCGGTGAGAATTGTGACATCACGAGCCTCTACCATGTGTCGGAAATATTGCACGGCTCTATAGATGGCAAGGAGCTCACAGTCGTACGGGCTGTAATTTGGATGCGCTGGACTTGATTTCTTCGTGAAAAAGTCAAGTGGCTGCCATCCCCGGCTAGTGTTCTGCTGGAGAGCAGCTCCGATACCATGGTTGGAAGCATCTGATATGATGGCCAACGTTGCCTTAGGTCTGGATGAGCGAGTAGTGTGGCCTGTGTCAGATCGTTCTTACATGCACCAAAAGCTTCTTGGTGCAGCAGCATTTGGAAGGAAACGCCTGCAGAAATTGAGCATAACCATGCAAAAACTGACGGATTTGTTGGACCGTTTCCAGCCTCGGAGAAGATTGGATCGCGTCAACTTTCGACTGGAGAGGTTTCTCACCTTGTGCGTTGACGGTATAACCAAGAAATGTCACCGCAGTCTCGCCAAAAACACATTCGTAGGGTTGATAAGTATACCATATTCGCTGAGACGACTTGAAAGTTTGCGGACGCGCTGCTCATGTTGTTTCAATGTTTTGGACGCAACCAGGATATTGTCTACGTAGGCGTAGCAATAATCCAAGCCTAGTAGCACTTCGTCAGTGAAACGCTCTATTCTTTGCCTGTCTTGGGAACAAGATGTAATGCAGACGACCAACTGCTCTGGGAACGTCGCGCTACCCCCGCCTGCAACATGGTGTCGAACTCTTTCCTCGCTGTTCGTAGCCGGTCTGGTGCCAGACGCCTGGGCTTCGAAGAAACAGGCTGGCCCGGTGTTGTGTGGATGTGGTGCCGAGTGAAATGTTTTGGAGCTTGAAGGATTCCTGCAGGTCGGGTTAATTCAGAATATTCTGACAAGAGTTGGTGGAACTTAGAACCGGAAGCTATCACCTCGCCATCGACCAGACTTTTGTGGCGTATATCTACCAGGAGATTAGGAAACGAAAAGAAATCTATGCCAATGATTGGTTTGGTCACATCAGCTATAGCAAAACGCCAAGTGAAATCACGACGGAGGCCTGGATATAAAGGCAGGGAAACATAGCCATACGTAGCAATTGTGGTACCATTGGCCGCAAACAACTCATATGATGCCTTAGTACAGGGTCATTTCACTTGCGTTCGAGGGTAAACGCACAGGTCTGAACCCGTGTCTACAAGAAATTGGACCTTCGTCGTTTTGACGGTGACGAAGAGGTGGCTGAGCTCAGGGCAGTGGTTGTTGGCCGCCATCATTGCCTGCCCTGGTCGTTTCCCTGCGTGTACTAGCATGGCTGCTCACACTTCTTGGCACCTTCCTCATACCGCCAGTGGTACCAACAGGCATCGTTAGGCTATGTTGTTTATCTAGGGTTGTTTTACTCTCACCTGTGCTTGGCTGGCGGTCTCTTGAGTATGAACGTGAGCGTGGTTTGTTCCGGCGGCTGGTAGGCCTAGACAACGCTGCTACCTGCTGTGTTAACTCGTCGATCCTGTGGACCATCGCAGCGATGTTAGTGTTGTCTAGCAACACAGCAGCGACTTGTGGATAGGGAACAACTTCATTAATCTTGTCCGTCAGCTGGGCTGTTGCATCAAGGGCGATGGATTGTGTGGCCAATCTAGAGCGTGCGCAGGAAATCGTCGAGCACTATATGCTACGTCTGCCAAAGTTCGTAGATGGCAAAGAAATTGGGGAAGTGTTCTATCTCCAATCTCTTTGTGCTCTAAATTTGCTCAATTCACGTCTTTCGAGACGTAGAGAGTTGATGAATTAGCTCAGACTAAATTTTGAGGTACTTGCCTTTGTTGGGAGGGTTATTGAGAATATCATTGACCTCCAACGCGTATTTATTCTCTAACTGAGAAATTACATACCAAAATTTGGTGGTGTCCTGTGTAATGTATAATTGGCCCTCCAACTGCGAGAACCAAAGCGGTGGCTTTTCGGCCCAAAAGGGTGGTACGCATACTCTTACGTGATTTGTTTGTGCATCGACATCAGCGTTTTCCATCGTAAATGAAGAACCTTTTCACTCACTTTTTCCTGTTACAATATTAATACGTCGAATCACGTTGGGGTCACCAATGAGGTGAGTGAGAGAAGGTGGTCAAGAAAAACTTTTATTAATTAATATCTTAGTTGTGGGCTACCAGTTATTCACTTTATTCCTTTAAACTTCCATGTTCAATGTTATGATCAGTGGCAAACTGGCACTCGAAAACGGCCCAGTCAAAAATTGAAAATGCGGTCAACGGGGCACGAAGAGGTGGGTTTTTGTGATTGAGGATTGAGGTATGTGATCGACCGAAGCCAAAATGGTTATAGTTTGACAGAAGGTTGGGGGACCCACATCTCTGTGTCCTGCAGAGAATTTTTTTTCTGAATCATTATTTTTCTAGACATACATGTATTTCTTTGCATTCGGTAGACGTCCACACATGGCCATGCTCATTGATGGAATTACAATAGTTATCCTGGATACAAGTTGCATGATTTTTTTTTTCGCAAGTTATTACATTCCAGCGATAAGCTATTTACAATCGAATTCATACCTATATTTTACAATTTGATTTCATCAAACAACAATATCATAAAAATCCCAATTCTCACTGGGTGACCATCTTAATCAAACGTTTGTACCATATCCTAGTGTGTTTCGGTGGTACCTGATTTAACAAGGTTATATTCACTTACTATGGAATGAATCTCAATATCATTGAGAATACAAAAATATCTCAATCAAAATAACTAATGATATCCTAAAAATTATAAAAATGCTTGGCTGGGGCCAGTTTTATTAAACTGGATCCACTAGATATCATCATTCGGGTAAAACCTCGAATGGAAGTGAAACATTGAAGTGAAAGAACAGTACGATCGTTGCAAAACATATTTGCGGGTGACCAGCCTATTTTGATATTCATTTCGCCCAGTCTGGCACTGGTTATGATGAAACAATAATTCTCTTGGACAAATCAAATATAAAATGACTTTCAACATTGAGGTAAGCCTGCCGTTTCCGGACTGTGTCACTTCCAAAGACCTGTCACTCCCCTTATTCAGAGGAATAAAGAAATAATGAGGGACAGTACTGGAAATGTCAGGCTCATGAAAAAAATGAATTTAAGCCTACAGTATTGAAAAGATTGTAGGATATTGTATTTGTCCAAGGGTTTAATTATCAATAATTTATATCCCTAAAAAATATTCCATCACATATTTTGATGTAATAAAGGCAGAAAAACATGAGCTCTATTTTTCATTTTCACACCTTTATGTCTTTTCTGACCAAATTCCAGTTTGCTGCGACGATTGGTAAATGTGGCATGAACGAGATCTTGGTACTTTTTATAGTTCTAAAATGACAAAGCGACCAATTATAGTGAAATGTATTTTGCCTAGAGCGCACCAGTTATTTAATGGGCCTAACTATCATTCTGCCTGTTTGAATGGCTGGGCAACATTGAAGAAAAACACTCAACTAGCTAGATTTTAAGTCCAAATCCCGAACAATTTTGAAAATGGCGCTTTCGTCATCCGACATATTCGAAATAAAGGTTGGTTTGAACAAGATGAGTATAACGTGTTCAATATTATAGTGTGGGGCTGTCCATAAATGACGTCCATATTTTGGGAGGGGGGGGGGGTCATTAACCATGTGACAATGTGTGGGAAGTGGTGAGGGGGGGGGGTACACATTAATGTGACATCCATTTTTACACTACAAATTATTTGTTCTTTCAATTTTCAGGAAAATAAGTTGAGGCCATATAATTTGTATGAAATTGAATTTCAATGCAGAATTCAGGTGGTTAGGTGGTTTTTAGGGGATTTAGGGGCTAAAAAATCGAGGAAAACTTTTTTTCAATATCCCAACCCCAGTTTTTTCGAATTCGCATGAATAATTTCGATGGAATGGGGGAGGGGGATAAATATTGACTGGATTGTGACATCATTAAAGTAGGGGGGTCATCATCTCTGTGACCAACTCCGTCAAGGGAGGAGGGAAGGATTCGATGTACCCTAAAATTGTGTGACATCATTTATGTACAGTCCCTGTGCTATAATCGGCTCCTATATGACGAAAAAAATATGCCAAATGATCAATTATCAATCAATCAATTAATCATCAATCAACTATTCTTTTTTCTTCTTTAATAGTTGTATTTGTATTTTCTTATCGTCCCGTGGACCAGTACATGCTACAAAGGGTTGTCAGGATGAGAAGTGAAGGAAAGTAACAGAGGATCAGATCAATTTTCAACACAAATAGATCGTAATTACTATAATTCTCATAATCAAGTATAAATTGCTCTACCAAGCACCCCTCACAACTGCCCGCGCTAGAGATAGGCGATCCAAGATCGATTTCCGTGAAAATCGATTTGTTCGCTTGCGATTAATCGATTTTTGGATCGATTCTCTTCGCCTCGATTTTTTGGTGAATCGATCTTCTTCGAGGGTGTGTTTGAATCGATTCTTTCTGAAAAATATAAAGTTAAGAATGAAAATGTCTTTCAAATAAATCAGAGTTGAATCTGAGAAATCTTTCTCTCTCTCTTTTGACTAGTTTTCACTTTTCAGGACCGTTCTCTCCTCTGTTCTTTCCTCAATGTTGATTAGTGCATTATTGATTCGATCTCAGATAATCCAACCATACTAGGCCTGCACAGAATAACAATTGTCTAAATTCTCAATACGAGTTTTTAAGTACAGTGCAAATGTTTTATTCATACACTTACCAAATTCGATCAAATAACAATAATAGCGTTTTGAAGAAGTACAGAACTGGCCGTTTTAATTGTATGGTGGTGGTAGGTTTTTTCTCCCCTTGTAATGGAGTGTGGAGGCTGCGTTTAATCTGGCATGTCATTTTTTTTATATCCTACAATATAAATCAATATAGGCCTAGTTATAAATAAACAAATCTTTATTCATGTCTTATATAAGCGTAAATTTGTTGTTTGCTCATTTATTGCATCAACTGTTTCCTGGACAGTAAAAAAATGTTGACAAGAGAAAATAATGATATGTCTGTGAATTAATATTTTTTAATATTCGATGAGATCTTCGTTCAAGCTTATCGAGATTGAGGAACACGTATCTCAATACACCTGACATGTTTCCAGCATTTTTCCAGCAACAAGAAGACGTATTGTTTAACTCGATTTTTTCTAAAGATTATTTTTTGAAAGAAGCCGCCTATGATGCAGTGTCCCTCCTCTTAATCCTCTAATTTCTATTGGTTCTGTGCTGACGTCACAAAGGTTCGGAGGGAAAGGTGATCATGGAAAGCAACGGAAAACAACTAGTGGCAAAGACCTGGATGAAGTTATGAATGAGGAACATGTTCTCATTGGTCGATGGTCAATAGACACTATGACACTTAGTTACACATAATTACCAATTTAATGTCATTTTTATAACAAATTATGATGAATAATTATTTTAAATTCGTTGGTTTCTACTTTTGATCAGTAAAATCCGTGAACTTTTGTGAGATTCAATAACTTGAAATATATATCGTCATATTGACCAATCAAGTTACAGTAGGGTATCCAACCGACAGCCTCAAGTCAATTACAAGCTGCTAAATCTTGTTTTTTCCCCATGTGCAAATACCAAATATCGTTTATGCGCGTTTGGAGCAAGATTCCCCACTCCACAGAAAGAGCTTGAAGACATGAAGACTTGAAGGAAGACGAACAACCACGACGCGGATCCTGGAGTTGTATATATACAACTCTATGCATAGAAAACTTTATTGCTGACGAGTTTGAGTGACCCTGATGATCCACCGCATTTGTTGAGTCCAACCCCGTCATTTCGAGGTGCAATTCGACGAACTCGACCAGAGTAAGTACATAGGCCAACAGTCCAACATAGAGTAGGCTCAGCATTATAATAGAATTGTACAGATATATGGTCTAGCCATTGTCTAGCACTAATCAAAAAAATCTAAAGTGGACCTAGGCATAGGCCTAGTATTGCTTACTCTTTACTAATAATACTTGGGCTATTTATTATGGACGCGACTATTTTCACCAGGTGGTCAAAATAGCACCAGAGCATTAAGTATATAGGTCTAACCTGTATACTTAATGACCAGAGACTATTTTCACCAGGTGGTTAAAATAGCACCAGAGACTATTTTCACCAGGTGGTTAAAATAGGACCAGAGACTATTTTCACCAGGTGGTTAAAATAGCACCAGAGACTATTTTCACCAGGTGGTTAAAATAGGACCAGAGACTATTTTCAACAGGTGGTTTAAAAAAGACCAGAACATTTTCCCAAAAAACCAGGTTTTTTTTTGGAAAAAGGTTTTTTAAAAAAAC
>OU015463.1:3604795-3747295 GCA_907164805.1 Brachyptera putata
CTTGGCCCATGAAAGCTTCGCCTTGCGATAGCTGGCGGGTGGGCGTCCCCACGTTTACACATGAGGGGGGGGTACATGGGTACTTCGTGCATGCGCGGCTTTCATGGTGGCCTGCGCATTTAAAGCACCTGGTGGTTTGTTGCAGTATGGGTTTTGAGTGCCCAAAGCCTGGCATTTAAGCATTGAAATGGCCTTTTGGCCTCTGTATGGTTCGATGGTCACACGGTGGGGGTATACAACTATGGATGTGATCCCCGAGCTAGCCTCCGACCGCTTCACCGTTACCGTGAAGAGCGGAATGCTTCTCGCTCCGCCGTCGGTGGGTGGAGCTGGGCGACGGTCACCACCTGGTGGCCCTGGGCCAGGGTCTGTCTTGATTATCTCCGGGTTTGCAGGTCACAGGGGGGCCCCCGGATAACGAATTTGGTCAGCTTTGTGTCAGCCGTGCGAAAGTGTGAAAAGGAGTTGTTCGACTTCGTATTTCCAAGAAATTCAGGTAATCGACTCGATTCCTGAGCTGAAGTTTGACCGGGGTGGGCTCGTGCCACCAGGTAAAGTCGGTTGCCGTGGTGTGTTGCTCCCACCAGGGCGATTAATGGGGCGTTGTCCTCACTCCCAAATTATTTTGGGGGGGGATCCTCTCTTTAAGGGTGGTCACCTCGACCGTGTTGTCTACCTCGTTTTGTTCTTCCGGTGGGGGTGCCGGTTCATCGGCCAGCGGACTGAAGGCTTTTGCTGGTCACGAGGGGTGGGGGGATGGGGCGGCGCCCGGGTGCGTGGGCGCTTGCGGCGGCGATCACTGGACACTTCGTTGACCGTGTACCAGTCTCCGAGTGGATAGTCATGGTAATGATTTTATATCGTGATATTTATGCTTTTCGCACGAGCCTTACACTAGGGGGCAATCAGATCTCGATTTAGAGTTTATATTGCAGTGTAGGTTTAAAGGTGATTGTTCAAATATGTGGGGGAATAAGGCTCACCACGCTTGACATTGGAGTTGAGGTCAAATAATATTATATTTGAAGTTGCACTAGATAATTATTGTTTGTGTTATTATCTAAGTTGCATTGGGGGTTTATAACGCTAGCACTTTCGCGCACTTGTAGCTCATTGGAGCGGGACACGGTGAAAAGCACTGGCGCACACCGGGTCACATTGCCAAATATGTCGATCTACATTGTATTTTAATGACTATTTTTATAAATTTTAAACTTAGGATTTGTAAATCACCGTTGAGATGTTAATTAATTTGCATTGTGGCATTATGGGCGCATTGTAGTACACTAGCACTCGCACTGCAAACTATCAAAAATTAAACGTTGCCTCACATTTTTGTTTGAGTGCAGTGTGAAGAGAGAATGAAACTTACAACACGGGGCGTGTTAACAATGTTGTCACTATAAGCACGGAGCAGCGCAGGAGCGGTGTGTACAGTACGGTGTCCAACAAGAGAGTGGATATTTGGTATTTGCACATGGGGAAAAAACAAGATTTAGCAGCTTGTAATTGACTTGAGGCTGTCGGTTGGATACCCTACTGTAACTTGATTGGTCAATATGACGATATATATTTCAAGTTATTGAAATCCACAAAAGTTCACGGATTTTACGATCCAAAGTAGAAAAAACAAATTTTAAAAATTTTATTCTCAAATTTGTTAAAAAATACATTAAATTGTAATTTGTGTAACTGGTAAAAGGGTCTTGACCATCGCCCAAATGAAAAACATTTCCTCTTCAAATTTCACCCGGTCTTTGCCATATTTTGTTTTCCGTTGCTTTCCATGTCATTTCCTCCGAACCTTTGTGACCAACAAAAACCAAAAAAATTAGAGGATTAAGAGGAGGGACCTGCCCATGGGGGTTTCTTTCAAAAAATAATCTTTAAAAAAAAAACGAGTTAAAAAATAGTCTTCTTGTTGCGGGAAAAAAATCGGGGAACATTTCGGGTTTGAGAAGTGTTCCCAATCTCGATAGTTAAACAAAGACTCATCGAAATTAAAAAATATTAATTCACCGACATTCTTTATTTTTTTGCCCATTTTTACTGTAGGAAAGTTGTGAATAAAATGAAACAAACAAATTTTCCTTATATAAACTAAAAAAGTTTTTTTTATTTATAACTGGCCCCTAAATTGATTTTATTTGGATATAAAAAAAAGACTGCCAGAAAAACGCAGCCTCCACACTCCATACAAGGGGAGAAAAAACCTCCACCACCATAAAATTTAAAAACGGCCAGTTTGTATTTCTTCAAAACGCATTTTGTTTTGGGCAAATTTTGGAAAGGTATGAAAAACTTTTGCATTATTTAAAAACTTTTTTTGAAATTTTGACAGTTTTCTGGCGGCCTAGTTGGTTGGTTTATTAGATCGAATCAAAACCCCTAATCAAATTGAGGAAAGAAAAAGGGAGAGAACGGTCTGAAAAATGAAAATAGCAAAGAGAGAGAGAAAGATTTCTCAATTCAACTGATTTATTTAAAGAGATTTTCATTTTTTAACTTTTTTTTTTCAGAAGAATCGATCAAACACCCTCAAAGAAGATCGTTTAAAAAAAAAAAACGAGGCAAAGAGAATCGACCCAAAAATCGTTAATCGCAAGCGAAAAAATCGATTTTCAGGAAATCGTTTTGGTCGCCCTTCTAGCGCGGGCGTTGTGAGGGGTGTTTGGTAGAGAAATTTATACGGATTAGGGAAAATTATGGAATACGACTTTTTGTTTGAAAATTGTCTGATCCTCTTTATTTTCCTTCCTTTCATTGACCCCTTTTTGAAAGGTTGGTCCACGGGCGAAAAGAAAACAAATAAAACTAAAAAGAAAAAAAAAATTTGATTGAGATTATTGATTGTTGTATTGACTTTGGCATATTTTTTTTTCTTCTATAGGAGCCGATTATGCCAGGGCGTCAAAAATGATATAAAAATTTTAGGGACACAAATCCTTCCTCCCCCCTTTGACGGAGTTGGTCACAGAGTAAACCCCCCCTACTTTAATGATGTCACAACCGTAATTTTCCCCCTCCCCCATTCCATCAAAATTTCATGCAAATTCAAAAAAAAGGGGTTGGGATATTGAAAAAAATTTTCCTCGTTTTTTTAGCCCCTAAACCCCCTAAAAAACCAACCCCCCGTTTCTTTGAAATTAAATTTTTCATACAAATTATTGGGCCTAAAACTTATTTTCCCCTGAAATTAAAGAACAAATAATTTTGTGTAAAAAGGAATGTACTTTAATGTGTCCCCCCCCCCCCTCACCACTTCCCCCACCATTGTCACAGGAAATGCCCCCCCCCCCTCCCAAAAAAGGACTTCATTCATGGCGCCCCACACTAAAATTTTGAACACTTTTCCCTTCTTGTTCAAAAAACCTTATTTCGAATAGTCGGATACGAAAAGCGCCTTTTTCAAAATTGTTGGGTTTTGGGGACTTAAAATCTAGCAGTTGAGGTTTTTCTTAAAATGTTGCCCAGCATTCAAACAGGCAAAATGTGTTGGCCCTTAAATAACGGTGCGCTCTAGGCAAAAAACTTTCACTAAAATTGGTCGCTTTGCCCTTTTAAACTTAAAAAGTCCCGACTCCTTCATGCCCTTTCCTCGCCCGAGCAAACGGGAATTTGGTCAGAAAAGACTAAAGGTGTAAAAATGAAAATAGAGCTCTGTTTTTCTCCTTTTTTACAAAAAAATATTTGAGGGAATATTTTTGGGGTTTAAAAATTTATTGTAATTAACCCTTGGCAAATAAAATATCCACAATTTTTAAATACGAGCAAAATTTCTTTTTTTTCATACCCGACATTTCCAGACTGTCCCTCTATTTCTTTTTTCCCTCTGAATAAGGGGGACAGGTTTTTGGAATGACAAGTCCGGGAAAAGGCATTTTAAACCTCAATGTTGAAAGTCGTTTTATTTTTGTTTTTCCCAAGAAAATTTTGGTTTATCAAACCAGTGCCAACTGGCAAAAATGAATTCAAATAGGTGGTCCCCGCAAATATTTTTTGAAACATCGTACTTTTCTTTCATTTCAATTTTTTCACTTCCTTTTCGGGGTTTTACCCGAATATGATATCTGTGGATCATTTAAATAAAACTGCCCCACCAAAAAATTTTTTTAAAATTTTTGGAATCATTGTTTTTTTATTGAAAATTTTTTTGTTTTCCCCAAAATTATTGGATTCTTTTCCTATAAGTGAAATAAACCCTTGTTAAATCAGGTCCCCGAAACACACTAGGATATGTAAAAAGGTTTGTTTAAAGATGTTCACCCAGGAAATTTGGGATTTTTATGATTTTGTTGTTTGATGAAATCAAAAATTGTAAAAAAGGTAGAATTCGATTGAAATATTAAAACGCGGTAGAAATAATTTGCGAAAAAAAAATCATGCAACTTGTACCGGGATAACTATTGAAACCCCATCAATGAGCATGGCCAGTGTGGACGTCTCCGAAGCAAAGAAATACATGAGCCTAGAAAAAAATATTCGAAAAAATTTTTGCGGACAAAAGGAGTGGGGTCCCCAACTTCTGTAAAAACTAAAACCTTTTTGGGCCCGATACAACCTCTCCCAACACAAAAACCCCCCTCTTCGGCCCCGTTGACCCTTTTAAATTTTTTGGGCCTTTTTCGAGTGCCTTGCCACGTCAAACATTAAAGGGAAATTTTAAAGGAAAAAAGGAAAAAATGGTCCCCCAAATTTTTAAATAAAAAAGTTTTTCTTGACCACCTCTCCATCCCCCTTTTGGGTGACCCCAACGGGATTCGCGTTTTAATTTGAAAAGGAAAAAGTGGTAAAAAGGTTTTTTTTTACGATGGAAAACGTGTGTCGTGCACAACAAATCACTTAAGGTATGCGTACCCCCCTTTTGGGCCAAAAAAGCCACTTTTTGGTTCTCGCATTGGGGGGCCAATACTTACCGGGGACACCCCCAAAATTTTGGAGAATTTTCATTAGAGAAAAAAAAATAAAACCTTGGGGTCAATATATTCTCAATAACCTCCCAAAAAGCAAGTACCTAAAAATTTAGTTGGCTAATTCATCAACTTCTATCTCGAAAGACGTAAATTGAGAAAATTTAGACAAAAAGAGATGGAGATGAACACTTCCCAATCTTCCCATCTACAAACTTGGCAGACGTATTTTATGGGGCCGACATTTCCCCTGCGCAGGGGCTTAGATTGGCCCAAAACCCCATCCCCCTTGATGCAACCCCCAGCGACGGAAAAAGATTAATAATTTTCCCCTATCCAAAAGCGCTGCTGGGGTTGCTAGAAACCAACATCGCTGCATGGTCCAAGGATCACGAAAAAACCCAGCGGGTAGCAGGTTTTTTAGGCCTACCACCCCCGGAACAAACACGTAGTTCTACCAAAAACCCGCCAGCCAACAAGGGAGGAAAAAAACCCTAAAACAACTAGCCTAACGTGTTTTTTGGTACCCTGGGGGTATGGAAGGTCCCCAAAAGTGGGCACCATGCGTAACGGGGAAACGCCGGGGCGGGCAATGTGGCGCCAACAACCAGCCCGACTAGCCCCCTCCGTCACGACAAGAAAAAAGGCCCAAATTTCTTTAGAAGGGGTTTTTAGACCTGTGCGTTTACCCTGAACGAAAGTGAAATGACCCTGTACAAGGCATTAGATTTTGCCCAAGGTACCAAAATTGTACGATGGCTTTTTTCCCCTGCCTTTTATCCACCCTCCGTCTGATTTCATGGCGTTTTGCTAAGGATGTGACAAACCATCTTGGCATAGATTTCTTTTGGGTTTCCTTATCCCCCGGGTAATATACCCACAAAATTTTGGGTCGGGCGGGGTAGTTTCCCGGTTCAAACCCCCCCTTTTGTCAAATTTAAAATTAACCCCGACCGCAGGACCCCTTTCAAGCTCCAAAACTTTTAAAACCGGCACCACATCCACAAAACCCCGGGGCCCACCCGTTTCTTCGAACCCGGGCGTCTGGCACCAGAGGGCTACAAACAGCGGGGAAAAGTTTTTTGAAAACCATGTTGAGGGGGGGTAGGCGCTTCCCCCAAGCTTGGTGTCTCATTACCTTTTTCCCCCAAAAAGGGAAAAAGAATAGCTTTTCATGACGAAGGTATGGGTTTGGGTTTATTGCTCCCCCTACGTAACAATTTATCCGGGTTGCCCCAAAAAAAACAAGAACGCGCGTCCGAAAACTTTAAAGTCTCTCGGAAATAGGTATATTATCAACCCTCGAATGTTTTTTTTGGGGGAACGCGGTGACATTTCGGGTTATACCGTCAACCACAAGGTAGAAACCTCCCCATAAAAATTTAGCGACCCAATTTTCCCCAGGCTGGAAACGGTCCAACAATCGTCGTTTTTCAGGTTATGCTAAATTTTGCAGGCTTTTTCCTCCAAATGCGCTGCAAAAGAAGTTTTTGGGCAGGTAAACGATCGACACAGGCCCCACTACCGTCATCCGCAAAGGGCAACGGGGCCTCTACAGATCTTCCAACTGGATGGGAGCCTCCCCGCAAAACATACCCGGGGGGGCAGCATTTGATTTTTAAAACGAAAAATAAAACCCAGCCCCCAAAATTCAGCCCTACCTGTGACTCCTTGCCTCAAAAGCGTGAAATTTTTTCCGAAAATTTTTAGAGGCCGTGATTCACAATTTCCCACCGCCCAAACCCTATTACTATGCTTTAAAACATTTCCCCCGAAAATGCCCCCCACGACATTCCGATATCTGGATTTCTCACCCCAATTAAAAACGACAAAAAACAGTCTCTGAAAAGATAGGCCGCCGAGCCTATCTACATCAAACCAAATACTACACCCCTTTTTTTTTCAGCTCTCCCAAAGTGCAAAAGTACTTTGAATTTCCCAAGACTTCAAAACTCTACAGGCCTTGAATTTGAGGAAAAAAGGTCTCGTATGCCCTACAAAATATTGTGACACTCTACGTCAACCTTCCCTGTTGTCACGGTCCTTTTCCCCGACAAGTTTTTAATTCCTTCACGCTTTGAAGGACAGATGGCGCGGGATGCCGAAGCGTGAAAGAGAGACCGGGGCAAAAGGGACAATTTGAACACGAACGGGGACACCATCCCCCCATTCTCGCGACGTCCACCCGCACACGTTCAGCTACGCCCTTGTTTGTATGGTTAATAAAAGTTCTTTTCCCCTTTAAACTTGTCCCCTTCTTCACTCACCTCAAGACTATATCGCCCAATTGGATAAACTATGTTTTTCCAAAGTTAAGTTGAACAATCCCCGGTTAAATAGGGAAATGGTATGTAGATTTTTCACGATGTTTCTTCTTTTTTGTAGGCATGATACTAGTTATATAAACCTCGGTTTTTGATAGGCCCCACATTGATCTCGGCCGTGCCACCAAAGAGTAATAAAGTTGGCGATGCGAACCAGTTAAAAAGTGGGTTTTATGCTTTTTTGTGACAAAAAGAAAACGGGTTTGGTTGATTCTTTTATTGTCGTGCAATTTTTTTGGAAAATTTTTTTGGTGTTCTACTTTTTTTTTTTCACTGTAGACATGTTATAACGAAACCCTGTAAAACAAAAAACTCGAATCTAAGAAAATCATCTCGAGTTATTTTTTGTTATTAAAAACTTTTATTGAGGGATTAAACCAATTTTTGCTGTTTTTTTTAGAAAAAATCTTTTTCAAACTTTTCCTGCGATGTAACCGGTTCTTTGGGTACCCAGCTAGAAAAAAGAATCATTTTTTTCTCTGTTAAATTTTTGTGTACGAAAAATATCTTTTTAGTATGTGCAAAGTGGAGAAAAAGTACGATTTTTTAAATAGTTAAAAAATTTTTAAAAAAAATCTTGAATGGTAGTGTCTGTTTTTGGGGAAGGGGGCTTTTATTTGTTCCCTCCCCATAAGGGGGCAGAATAAAGCGTTTGCGCGCAGGTGGGCCCCCGTACGCAGGCTAACAGCTACTTGCAATTCTGGAACGACCCGAGATTTTTTGAAACTAGTGCAAACCTTCGAAGCTGGGGAAGATAAAATTATTGGGACTGCGCAATTGTTTTGGCGGCTTTCCTTTGTTCCCCTCCGGTGGATCGAATGGTTTACGAGTTTTCACTCTTTGCCAATAAAATTGAATCTTTAAAAAATTTTTTGGTATTTTCCCGAAATGTCAAATTTTGTTCCTAAAATTTTTACTTTATTTAAACATTTAATCCTCATTATTTAATGTTCTGCCATTTCCCCAAAGATTTTGGGATTTTTACATATCATCTCAATCTGCAGCCGCCATACCCAAGCCCCCCCCATGATTTTGAATTGGCGTCAAATTGGCTGATCTAGCTTTAGCAACCTTTTTCACGAGTGAGCTTGGGGGGACAGCAGGCGATCGGATCGATTGCAGATTCTAGGGAAATTTACCCTTAAAATTGGAAAACCCATTTCGACAATGCTAATTACGCAGCAAAGGCCTCATTTGGAACGCGACTATACTAAGCCTCTTTTGACAGCCGTTTCGGGGATCAAAGAATATCATTTTACCCCCAAAAAAGAGGATGAATTAAATACAATTTTTATATGTTTTCATTGGGAATCTATCCGTTTTAAAAATGGTAAAATTTATAAAGAAGATTAAAAAGAAAAAAATGGAAACAGCAAGAAAATAATATAAAATTGGGGTTAAAAGGAATTTAAAAATTATTTACCCGCTACACTACGGCCCCGATTTATTTACAGTTGTCAACTCCCGTATTTCCCCCAAGGGAGTAATTTCACTTCATCAATGAATAAAAGAGTGAAAGTTTGGGGTCTAAAATACTTTTCTGGAAAGACATTTTTTTCAACAAAAAAAAACAGTTAATTTTTAAAAGGACAAGAGTACACCTTGTTTCCGCCCGCGGGAAGGAATTGTTTGTTGTTTTGTGCAGTAAGAAAAACCCCCGCCCTTCCTTTTGCCTTTTACCGCCGTTGTTTCCACCCACCCGCCCACCCCTCCCGCTGCCACCGACGCAGCAAATGACTGTGAGTGTCTATGACGTCGGACCCCGACCCCCGAATTTGGGGATGGGGTTTAACCAAAATAAAATATTTGATTGTGCTTTTTTTTTTTGTTTTTTGTGAATTTATTTAAACCCCCCGGGAAACAAAAAATAAGACGTAGTCCCAAAAAGAACTTGTTTCCCGGGGAGGATGATGAAAAATCCCTCCCTACTGTATTTTCCCAATATGGGCCAAGGTTTTTTTCTCAAAATTAGAGCCAAAAGTCCCATAGTATATCACCTCCCCCATTTCCCAATTTTTTACTGGAGGAGGAATAAAAAAGAGCAAATTGAATTTAGATAAAATGGGAGATTTGCTGTGAGAAGCACTGTTACTTTTATTATTTTATTGATCATAGTTTTTTTGACCCTAAACGTATGCATACGATTGTTATGTACTTGGTAACCTTCCTGGGTTGATCAGTGGCGAGGCGTGCTTCTGAGTAAAGCATGCAGGGGCAAAAATTGAGGGAAAGGGGGTAGATCTGTAGGGATGGGGGTTGGGGCCCAAACCCCCACCCCCGGGGCCCACACGCCGTAGGGAAATTCTCCATTTTTTAAACCTTTGACCTAAAAATAATTTTAAAAATTTTAATTTTTCAACTCACCAGCCCGCTGTTTTTATTGTTAGATGAATCTAGCCTTCGGTTTTTTCAAATTTCGTTTTCCTTTTTTGGTTTTGAAAATTTTTCCTACTGTCAAAACCCCTAAACCCAAAAAGCGAGTTCTCTAGTGCTACGGCTATCCCCTTTAAAACTCGGTTGAGAAATGAAAAAATTTTCAAAACATAAAAACTTTAAAATCAAATTTTTACGAAAATTTTAAAACCCCTTTTACGAACATTTTTGGTAAGCGTTTTGTTTTTGAATTTGATGGAAACTGGTTTGTTTTTACATTTAAAGACACAACGAAAACTAAACCTCCCAAAAAGGGTCTTTCTTAAATTTTGTTAAACAGGCAAACCCTTTTTTCTATTCTTAAAAAAGGCCGGGTCAGTCCCGACTTTTTTTTTACGAGTGCGAGTCCAAAAATTTTGGGTTTTTGTTCACTTCAATTCGTGTTCCAATGTCTAATGTGATAGGTTTGATTATTTAAAAATTCGATTAAAATGCGTTAAAATTTGAACGAATAAACATTTTCCGGGACCTACTATAATTTTAATTCATATTATAATTTTTTAAAATAAACCACCACCCTTGTTATACACAATCAAAATTTTCTATTTCATGTTTGAGCTTTTTTTACGCGATCAGGCCAAAAGGGGGCCCCTTTATATTTTATTAATAATCTTTTTTTAGCCTGCAAGAAAAAAAAATCAAAAAGGAAAATTTGAAAATAACAAAACAAGCCGTGGCTCACATGAAATAAACCTCTTCTTTTATAATCGTCAAATTTATGTTTACATTGGGGGTCAAATTGGGGCCGACTTTTAATCGGAAAGAAAAGTTCTACAAACATCCCGACTCGAAACCCCCCCAAACCCCCCCCGTTTGTGGGGATAGGGGGTTTCGCTCGAAAACCTTTTTTTCTAAATGCTTCGAACCTACATGCAAAAGAGGTTTTTTTCTAAATGTTTCTTTTTAAAAACCATTTTAAACCCCTTTAAAAAAAAGTCCCTTACACCCCCCACCCCTGCACCACCACAGGGGCCGGGGGCCCGCATACATGTTGGTTCGGGTCGAGAAAAAAACTGTCCTTTGTACTGTCGCAATCGAAAAAAATGCTCCAGTTTAAGGTATAAAGGAAAAAAACTATACTGTGCTGTCATAAATAATAATTTGGGGTGATCTTTAAAAATTTGAGCCCTTTTCCCCCCTTTTTGCACCCAAATTTTACGGAAAAAGAATGTTTTGATTTTTTATTAAAAAAAATTAAAGAGATGACCGGTAATGGCATTCTGAAAAAATATAGGCTGCCCCGACGCCCGCCACTGATAATTTAAATCACCCCCAGTTCCTTGCAGTTTTTTTCTCTCCGCTCCTTCAGTTCTTTTATTACCAACATCCGCTCGACAATGGGAAGGGCCATATTATGTGCTTTATTTTTTATTCTATTATACGTTTTCTAAATAAATGAAACAGAGCCTGTTTTTATCGACTTTTGAATTTTTTGCCCCAGGGAGGGGAACCCCCCCTCGCCTTTTTCCCCCCTCTCCCTCGAAATCCGGCTTAAATTTCCTCCAAATTGCGGTGACAGTTTCTCAAAACCCCCCAAACATTGGAACAGCGGTGCGACGATCTTAACGGACGGGGTCATGTTTTAAATTTTTAATAAATTCCAACATTTTTTTTTTTTCATTTTCTCATTTTTTTTGCATTTGGGAATTCCTTAAATTTGATAATATAGCCTTTATGGGACGAAATTTTGCGAGCTTTACAGATAACATTTTCGTTTTACTTCAAATTTTTTTTTTACCAATTTTTTTTTAAATTTTTTATGGCGGGGTGCGACCACAACCCGAACCCAATGTAGGAGGTCTTTTCCCCCGTCCGCTTTTTCAGGGAGGACCCAAGTGTCAGTAAAAGTTTTTCAGGCCCTTTCAAGTTGCACCCCTTTGGGGTTTTTGGGGAGGGAGAAAATGCTCTATTTTTAGAAAAAAGTGAAAGGGGATGCGAGTTTTTTGAAAACTATTGAAATTTTTGCTTGTCTTTGAGAGTTGAAAGGTATTTATGGGGCGATTCACACCCGTATTTTTGAAAACGGGGGATCAGAAGGTTTGTGGGTTGTGCAAGAACCCCCAGGAACGGTCAGAATTCGACTAGGGTAAGAAGTGGGGCGGACACGTATCCCCGAGGCAACCCCGTAACGGCGGGAGAAGTTAACTTTGGAAAAAGTTTTTGCCCCTTTTTTTGGAATGGTTTTTTAAAGGGGACTGTTTGCAGGCTCATAGTCAAAAATTGTGAAAAACCCAGATGGGCGATTAAAGGAAGAGGGAAAACGGAATGGGTTGCGTTCATGGAGGGGGCAGGAGGTGAATGCCTGGCACCAAGGAGGGGGGCCAAATGACGCCGGGGCGTGGAGCCCCGGGGGGATTCTGCGTTTTTTGCCAAATTTTTGGGGGGATTTGGGATTACGCCATAGGGTAGGCTTGGGCCGGGGCAAAGCCGCCCCCAGGGGGAATTTTTTTCATGTGCCATGCCGGGCCTTTGCCCCTCATCCCAAGGAGAGTTTTAAAACCCCCCCCAACTCCGCGCGCGCCGCAGTGTTTGGACGGACCCCCCCGGGGCCTTTCAAGATATCCTACATGCAACGGTACCCTACCAGCAGCCGTGGGGCCACCCCCCCAACCCCCCCGTTTTTTAAAAATAGTTCCAGGTGGCATAGCCCCCCGCGCCCAGTTTTGGGGTTTAAAGCCCCGAGGGGGGGCCACCAGCCCTTCGCAGGCAGAGGTCAGAGTTTCGGACGGGGCAAAGGTAGAAAAATTTTTAAAAGGATTTTGCCCAGCAAATTTTATCCCCCCGGTAACTAGTGTCACTACCCCAAAAGACGGGGGCACGGGATCGCCCAACGCCCCCCGCCCCCGTCAAAAGCCGCGCTGTAAGGTTCTACTTCCGCTCAACCCGGCCTTAGAGTCGCGAGCCAAAAATTCGATTTATAAAATTTCTTAGCCGATGATCCGACGAGCAGAAGCAGGTCCTAATATTTTTTGAACGGTTTCTCGTTTGATCGAGGGCGGGGCGTAAAAAATTTTCTAGTGTACAGATAAAGCCTTACACTCAGTTCGAACCCCGCGACGATAACAGTTCCGCCAAAGGGGTAAAAAAAGGGGCAGACCATAGTGACGTTGAAGGGAATACCACTGACCAAAAAGAAATTTTAAAAATCTATAGCACTTTAAATATACGGGCAATCAAGAACGCTTTGAACCTTTCCATTTCTTAAACGGTATAAAGTTTTTAAAATAGCCAGGGATATAGGGATTTAGAAATTATAAATTTAAAATTTTAAATTAAGGAAAGTAGACATAGAATACTTTTAAACAAAAATATGCTCGAAATAATACTTGTATTATTTCAATTTTAACTTTGAGTCTTTAAAAACGTTGGAACCACAATATTTTTGACGTTTCGGTCTTTTTTTCTTTTCTATCCCCATAAACACCAGGGATAATTCATGAGGCGCCACAAAATCGACAAGGTATTTTGGGTTTTTTAAGACCCCGGGCTTTTGTTAAGTATCGAGATGGTGATTATGCCGACATAGACAAACTGATTTAAGTTAGCAATTAAAGTTTTTTCATTTGGGAGTATATCGAAACTAGAAATTTTTTCAGCAATATGGTTCATATTTGGGGGCAGAAATTAAAAATTTATTTGGGGAAAAAAATACGCGTTAGAACGAGGGTGAAATTACAATGGATTGAAAGATTTTAACCCGTTGCACTAATCCAGACCCTCGTTTAAAAAGGGAAAATTCCCCCGGGGGGGGAAAATTTGAATTTCTTTTCGGGGGTTAGATGCGACTCCTACAGAGATAAATAATAAAAAAAGACAGTATCGCTACCCGAACGGGCAGACCATTTGAGTCCGATCAGAAAAAATCTTAGGACATGCCGCGTTGGGCCCAAAAAACTGGGCAAAATTGCAGCATTGGGGGAGCGTTTGGATTGTTAAATTCAAAATCATACGTTCAAACCCTTTTTTCAAAAAACCCTTCGAAATTTTTAAATTTTTGGTGCTGACCTCATTTCCCCGGGGTTTTTAAATAGAAAAGTTTCAAAAGCCCGAGCGAGATCCAAACCAAATTTACAGCGCCCTTTAAAAATGATTCACGAAAAATTTTGTCGATTTCTTTCGCCCAATATTTGAAAGTGTTTCAAAATCCAGCCCAAAAAAATTAGCACAAGGGATTCGCGCTTTCCCAATATTAACCGGAAGCTATACTTTATTATCCATTTTAACAGTACCTTTGCGATTAGGTAATAAGCTAACTGTTCACGACTACCCTCAAAACCATAAAACATTTTTAATGTATACAAAGCAGCCCTACTTAAAATGAGTAATCATAGTGCCGGGGGGGTCAACCTTAGGCTACTAATAAAATTTTTTCGATTTCAGAAAAAAGCCCTTTTTTTGGGGTTAATACGACGATTACAAGTAGGACGGTAAAAGTTATTTTTGGAAGAAGAGGGGCGTCAGGGGGGGAAAAGGTTTCCAACTTTTGTGTAGGTATTGACCGGAGATTTGTGGGGAATTGGGGGGGAAAACCCAACCATGTTTTAAAAGCGCAAAAAAAAAACAGGGATACGCTCTAGGCGAAAACAAGTGGTTTTTCAGCCCGCTAAAGGGGGGAAAAAGGGGGCCCAACAAAACCATCCTCAAAGGAAAAAAACCCGACATTGCCCCAGCAAAATTCTTTCGATGATTCATAATTTTCCAAACCCAAAGGAACTTTCTTTTTTTAAAAAAAAGTCGTCACATACCCGAAATTGAAAATATTAAAATTTTTAATAATACCAAAGGTATTTTCTCAACTCTAGAACACACAGCCAAATCTCAATTTGAAAAATTTATACCGAAAAACAAAAAAAAAAACTTTCGGACCTAAAACTGGCGAGCAGATTACGAGAAATGGATAACCATTTGGACCATTTAAATCCCCAAATTATATCCAACCTCTTTCTTCGTTTGTGTAAACTGATCTCGTTTTTGCAGGGGGTGGGGGCAAGAAAAGGCCAGGGAGAGCAAAACAGAATCATTAATTTTTTCCCCTACCCCTTTACCCAAAAAATGTAAAAAACAAAACTGGGAAAAAAAAATGATTAAAAATGGGCCCCCATTATGGGACAACCCCTTAATATCAACAAAGCATAAATTTTTAAAAAAAGAGAATAAAAATTCCCCGTAATTTTTTAAAAATTTTTTATCAATTCTATTTAACGGTTTATTTAATTTCATTGATTTTTTTATTTTTATTTTTTATATTTTATATTTTATGCATGAAAAAATTTCAAGGGAACATGAATTTATTTTTTTTATTTTAACGTATTTATGTGGGAAGGTCTTTAAATTTAGCGTACCCCCTTTTTTAACTTTTATTATTATGAAACAAACAAATATACTTTATTTTTTTTTTCATTTGTCGTAATAATAAAATAGCGTTTAAATTTTGCGTATCATGCGCTTTTTTATGTCTTTTTAGTCCGGTGCACGGAAATCGCCAGCTACTCTGCGAACACCACCAACCTAAACAGGCCCCGAAATCTTAACCCAGGACCGACAATAGGAACCCCCACGGCAAAAAAACCAGAGAAAAGAAAAACCAAAAGGGTTTTATTTCATCTGGGTCGTCTCGAGAATCCAACCATAGCACGTGTGCCACAGAAAAAGGAAAGGGAAAAAGGGGATGTTATTCGTAGGGTAACTGCAAATTTAAAAGTTGTTCACCCCACAAACAAAATTTAAATTTTTAAAACCCTTTCAAAATTTAAGGGAGGATAAAACTTTCCCAACACTTTTCCTTTAAAATTTCTTACAATACTATTTTTTTTTTAAGTTCTGAAAATAATTTGCAAAAAATGGGGCTTTCACATTCAATATTCAACTACTTATTTTTTTCTACTTTCTTTTAGTTTCCGTAGTTTTTTGTTTTTTAAAAGTCCACCCTTTTGTCAGGGGGGGCGATACTTCAATGTAGTAGACCCCCCTTGAACCCCTAGGATATTAGTGGGCCCGTTATATATAGTAGTGTCCCCCATTTTCATCTTTTGTAAATTTTTTTTAAATACCCCTTTAAATTGAAAAATTTTAAATACAAATTTGGGGAACGCTTCCGAATAATATTTTCTTTATATTTGATGGCTAGTAATAGTCCTTTTTGAATAAATATTTTAATTTTTTCAGATAAAATTGGAACTCCCGTTTGGGAAATATTTCCAATTTCGCGAAGTCGAGGGGATGTGATGAAACACATGATTACATTATTTTCCCAAATTTTTATGTTATTTTAGACCCATACCGTTGCAAAACCGTTTTTCTGTATTTGGAAAAAACCCTTTTGGGTTAGTATATAAAATCACCCAGTTCTCTCGTCACTTCATTCGTCAGTTACGCAATCACGTCGCAAAGCGGTAAGGTCCTATTTTGTACATTAGTATTATTAATTTTAATTCATTTAACTTTTTAAAAAATAAAAAAAGAGCCATGTTTGACGCTTCTGAAATTTTTTCCCCCACGGGGGGGGAATCCACCCCCGCCTTTTTTCTCCTCTCCCTCAAAAAACATGGGCTGCAATTGCCCCCAAAATTGACGGGACAGTTGCTATCAAACCCCCCTCCATAACACGCCTTTTTTTCAATTTCTGGCTCCTTTCAGACGGAATCCTTCGTTCGTTAGCTTCTTTGCATTTGGTTTTTTTTTTTCCGCGTCGCCATTTTTTTCCTTTTTGGCACCTTCCGGAGACGGCACAGCCTTTTGTTGTTCTTCCCCCGCATCTTGGCTTTTTTTTTGGGTAGCCATTTCCTTCTCTTTGGCACCTCATCGGAGACGGAATCCCTTCGTTCGTAGCGTCCTTTTCTTTTGGTCTGTTTTTTTGGAGTCGCATTTCCCCCTTTTACGCGACGAGGTTTGGGGGTTTTTGCAAGATCTTGTCCGCTGGGTCTCCCAGTTAACTGGCTGAAACTGCTTTGTTTAATTGAATTTTGGGGGTCCCCCTTTGGGTTTTTTATTTCTCGTTTGGGGGATGTAAGACCAACACGAGGGAATACGTTTTCTCCGGAAAAACTATTGTTTTTCCCGGGGGGTAGAAATAACCAAATTTCCTTTTCGGGGAAAATTTCCCCGAGAATTACCCCAGAATTTTTGCTGTAAAATTTTAGACTTATGCGGATTTTTTGTTAAAACGTGTTTGTCTAAACAGAGTGAAACAGCCATTTCACTGGGTTTTTTTTTTATCCCGCACTTGTTTGCATGGTATGGCCAGTTTTTTCGTGACTCCCTCAGGGTATGAACTTGGACGGCGGCGCGTTTATTGAAAGGTTTTTTTCCCACAGCGGACAAGCGTAAATCGGGTTTCTTGGGGATCCCTCGTGGAGTCAATGGGGACCGGTTGCACAGGAATAAAATATAACCCGCTGGAAAAAGGAATGTACATTTCAATTTGGATTTTGAGGTTTATGGAAGTTGATTAATTGTTTTTGTTTCCCCGGCTTTTCCCGTCTTATTGTTTGAATTTTCATCAATTATTTTTTAAAAAAATTTAAAACTGTTAAATACTGGGGCTTGGCCGCATTTTTAAAAAGACCTGTTTAAAGGGCTGTTTCGCCAAACACGATTGGGCAATTTAAAAAAACCCATTTAAACCCAAAGAGATGAGAATTAAAAGTTTGGGGGAAATCTTGGAAATTTTTGAAACCCGGGGGAAGAAAGTGGGCCTTTTATTCACTTTAAAAATGCAGTGGGTCAAAAAAAGACCTTGCGCTAACGATCAGGATTCGTGTTCCTGTTAATTTTTCTTCAGGGACTAGTCTGTTTTAGGAAAAAGCTTATATGCTTTTGGGGAAACTTTTGAATTGGAAATGTAGAGTTTTAAAAACATTTTGGGCAGCTCATTACATATACGGCCTGGGTCCTCAAAGGGTTTTAAAAACCGTGGGGTTTTTTGGTATAAAACCTGGTTTCCCAAAAAATTACATGCCTTCTTCCCCATCCCACGATTTTAAAAATTTTTTTTTTTACGGGGGGACACTTGTTGGCACTTTAAAAGTTTCTTTAAATTCTTTCTCAATTTTTTTTATTTTGGGGTTAAAAAAGTATATTTAAAAAGGGGTTTTTTTTGGTTCCCAAACCCATTTTTTCCATAAAGAGTTAAAAAGGTATGTAGATTTTCCCCTTTTGTTGAAATTTAAGCTTTTAAAAAAAAAAATTTCCCAAATATTCTCCCCGGCCCATTTTAGGGGAATTTCCCCAATTTCCCTTTTTTTCCGGAAAAAACCGTCCGAGATTTTTGTTTTGGTTTTTTGGGGGTTTTTTTGTTTTTTTGGTTGCCGGTAAAAAATTTTAAAAAAAAAAAAAAAAACCTCCCAAAAAATTTTTTTGGTGTTTTTCATTTTTTGGCCTTTTTTGTGTTGGGGTTTAAAAACCCCCCCACAGTGGTGGGGGTGCCGGTGGGGGTTGTTTTTAAATTTAGGGGGTTTAAAATTTGTTGGTGTTCGTAAAAGTTGGGTTTTTTTTCGATATTGATGTGTGTGGTTGGGCCATCGAGGGATGTCAAAAATAAAAACCCAGCTCAGTCGGGGTTCTTTTGGGTAAAGTTGGGGAAAAAGAAGAAGGGAAAGAGAAAAGTTTGGGGAAGGGGAAAAAGGGAAAGGAAAGAAAAAAGGAAGGGGAAAGAAAAAAAAGGGAAAAAGGTGGGGGTGAATTTTTAGGGGAAATTAAAAATGGTTTAAAGGGTTAAATTTTTTAAAAAACTTTCAAGTTTTGGCAAGAAAAAGGGGTTTTATTTGAAATGGGAAAGGTTTAAAAAAAAAAAGGGAAAAGAGAAAATACAGGGAGAAAAGAAGGGGAAAGAAGATGTTTGGGTTTAAAAAGGGCCCCCGGGGGTTTAAAAAATGGGAAAAAGAAAACAAAGAAAAAAAAAAAGACCAAATTTTGGGGAATTTTTCTTGTTTAAAATTTTAATTTTACGTTAAGTTTTGGAAAAAGGAAAAAAGTTTAAAGAAGAAATTTTCGTTTGAAAAAAGAAAGGGGCCTTTTTGAAATGAACTAGGCTTTTGGTCTAATGTTGGCGACCCTAGAGAGGCCTTCAAAAAAGCCCTCTTAGGGAAGAAAAAGACAAAACGGGGGTTTTTCACCTGGGGAATAAAAAACCTGGGGCGGGGCCAGGAATCCCAAATTTGACAATAAATTTTTCCATTTTAAAGAGGTTTGTTCACCTTTTTGCGTGTTATTAAACAAAAAGTTTGTTTAAGTTCAGGGAGTGGTAATTTTGACTAAGTATTTAACCCGGGGGTTCCTAAAATGGCGGGCCTAAAACCAAAATTAGTGCTGAAACCACTCGGGGGGGGTCCCCCCAAAGTATTTGGGGTGACATAAAACCAAAAAGTTAAGTTTCAAATGAATGGAGATGGAATTCAGTAGTATTACTCAAGGGATTAATTTCAATAAAAGAAGATTGAATATTGACTCTGAGGGAGAGATAGAAGATTCAAGCCGCCCTCATTGGCTCACAGTCAGCTGAGGCATGCTTCAGACACTGATGTCACCGTTGGGCGTGGCTTCAAATCCCGCATAAGGCATGAGTTTTTGTGAACGTCCTCTCACTTATCATCACTCCATAGTTTCATAATCACTAGCTCATTCGTACCCCCGTATAACCTGGCTTTTGGTGGGGTCGTTAAGCAAAACAATAATCACATCATATAATCATTAGAAGATTCATAACACAAATAAAACCAAGATGAAAGCCTCTGTTGGCACTTCCAGGGAGCAGATATCGCTACCTAAAAAAGCAGTAATAGAACGGATGGCCATTCCTCTTTCTCAAACAATTCAAACAACTGAAGTCAATGAGAAACCAAATAACAAAAATCAATTCAGGCAAACTTAAGGAGGGCACTTTAGATATACAGAATGTCCAGCCTCGAGCACATGTTAATTTGAGAGACCGAGGGCCGTACGTGGTGTACGGTGAAAGGGTTGACCCAGTGACGGGGTATGCACTGCCCACAAACGCCCTATACTGGTTGGAAAAAGTTTCCATAAGCTCCTACAGGACAAAATGGTTCAGATAAAAAATCTAGGGAGGAACAGGGTTGGTGTTACCTTCAAAACCCAGGAGGCTGCAAACAAGTCTACAACTAACGAGCAGATTAAAATTATGGGCTACAGAACTTATATTCCGGGCTTTCTCGTTCAAAGGCAAGAGGTGGTCCAAGGAATAGACAGCTCAATCTCGAACCAGGAGCTCTTGGAGGAATCACACTCAGAATCCAAAATCGTAGGAGTCAAGCGTCTAACACGGAAGGACCCTATAACTCGAAACTATGTCCCAATAAGAACCGTAATATTCACATTTCAAGATCAAAAGCTACCACAAAAACTGTTCCTGTACCACAACTCAATTGAAATCACCCCCTATATCTATTCAGTAATATACTGACGTGCCAAATGTATGAGATATGGTCACAAAAGTATGGCGTGCAGAAGCATTCAACGGTGTGCCAAATGTGCAGGCGAACATGAAGCAGACACATGCAACGTAACCCCAGAAAATTACAAATGCATTCATTGTTAATGGAATCATATTTCTCATGAGAAAGCTTGCCCGGAATGGGATCGTCAAAGGAGCATAAAGTCTAAAATGGCTAATGAAAACATTTCTTATCAAGAAGCAATTCAAGCCTTCCCAAGCTTCAATCCACATAATAAAGCAAGGGGGTCATATGCAGAAGCAATCCACAACAGGCCGGCTATGAGCACTGGAAAAGATATAAATTTCAAGGGGAACTCGGAAACGACGAGATGCCCAATTACAGAATCGAAAGGAAAAACTTCCAACGTTGGTATGCTCAGATGAGGAGGGGGAAGGGTACTATAACTCCCAAAACTCCAGGTGCCTAGTCTCGAATCCATTCCGCAGTGGAATTGCCTTACTTTCACCATGGTTTCACGATAAACACGCGGAATTCAAGTCTCGAAACGAATCCACGCAGCAGTGCTCACTTCCACCGGTGGAAATGTTTACTAGGCATTTGGTTTGTGAATTTGAATTTCACCGGTGAAAGAGTGAAGTGCGTCGTACGGCGTATAGTCGAACCTCTGAACTGTCAGATCGCAAAAGAATAAAGATGGACACATTCTGAATGAATATTTGGAAAATAAATTGGTTGAAAGACAAGTCATTAGATAAGGAAGAATTTCTGTATTGTTTTGATACCGTTGGTTTATAGGAACAACGATTTAATCATTTATATCGTCTACCAAAGACATCAATTCAGAATATTGTGTAAAACTATGTGTGACAGGCATCTCTTCCAACGCCGTACACCTAGGTGTAGGCAGCTAGCATAGACTTTATCCGTAGAGCATAAATTGTAAGTTATGATAAATCATTTGCCTTTTGAAACAAACAAAGCCTACAAGGAGTTGGAATCATTAGTCAATAAAACCTATGTTCACTATTCTGTTTTGCAGATCTGTGCCCTATGCTGAGTCTAGGCCAATTCCTTGGCGGAAAACAGGGCTGCCTTTCACAATCCCATGTAGGATCATTAAATGGTAGGACTGAACGCACTAGGCGTAGCTAAACTCTCGTCATTATTTGCAAAATGAACAGTAGAAAGTTTTTTCTGTGGAGAAAATATAGTGTAAACCTTCCCTCTACTTAAGAAGAAAGTTGTCAAAATACGATGAATAAAACATTCCAGCACAACAAACCCCAACCATTGAGATTACAATCTCACTGCCCTAACTATTTCTTAATAGTGCCTAGTAAACACTTGAGCGTACAGCAATATTACCTTCTATTATGATCGAATATTTTGGAAAATATGGTAGAATATTGGAAAGTTATCAAAAACCGTAGCTAGATTCGATCTGGCGACCTTTAGGCCGAAACACAAGGTTTCTTACATCGCAGCTATCGAGACAGTGCAGTTGGTGAGCTATAATAAAGTCACAGAATAAGCAAGAAATGCGAGCAATTCGGGTCCATGAGAATGAATTTATCAAACACTCAACTTGTAATGAGAGAATATATATTACCGGTATATATTATATTAAAATGAGCCCACTTAGTTTCGTATTGAATCTTCCTCAGTTATGGCATAGGGCTACACAGGTTTGTCAAGCCGCGCAGGCCTGTCATTCAATTCATTTGACATAACCTCAAAGCTTGGTCAGAGACAAATCGGCAATCGTTTAGAAATATATTATTTGTCTTGAGATGGCGGTATTTGTTCGAATTAATGACGTAGCACATGTCGTCATGATTTTAAAGTGATCCGATTGGTTGGAGTAAAGGCAATTTTGTTGCCGTGGGAAATCAATTGAAAGCAATCCACCGGGCTCGCTTTTCGTTCGAGACTAGAGCAAATCACGAAAACAAAACCACCGCGGAATTGGTACGTGGAAATTTTCAATTCCGCGTGTTTTTGGTGGAAGTTTGAGACTAGGCACCCAGAGGTAACCAAACGTATTATCCCACCCATAAAACACCCAAAAGTTACACTAAGAACACCTTTCCAAAACCAATTACATTTAAGAATGAAGAACCATGGGTCCCTATCATCAACCACCCCAAAGGCAAAAGGGGGTACGTGAAACTACTGATAGGAAGGAAGAGAAAGACCAGTCGGACTCCACTTCTTTACAGCTTGAGGATTTTATTATCCAGATTGTAGATGATGCAATTCAACAGAAAAAATCCCCATCAACATGGGAGAACTTGGACAAATGTTTAATGGGGCTCCTGAACCAAAGAGGAGCAAACTCAAAAGTTCAAGTTTCAAAGATGAGGGCAGTACAATGGAATGCCAGGAGTGCTAAACACAATAAAACTGACCTGATTAACTGTATGTGTACAAAAAGAGTAGATGTTGCAATCCTCTCAGAAACCTGGTTCAAGCCAACAGAACAGATAAGGTTTCCAGGTTTCTGTATAGCCAGAGAGGACAGAATAGATGGGAAAGCGGGGGTGGCGATTCTGACTCACCGATCAATCCCAATGGTGCAATTACAGATCAACCATAATCTAATTAACATACAAATCACCGGTTGTAAGATAGCCCACAACAAATTAAATCTGAATATCTACTCCATATATGTCTGCTGTCCAAATCAGAGAATCAGCTGTGATCAATGGGATAGTTTAATTAATAATCTTGTTCCACCATTTATCTTAGGTGGAGACTTTAACGCTCATCATCAAGCGTGGAGATGCGAGTATGCAGACCCGGCAGGAGAGAGCCTGTTAGAGACCATCAATGACCATCATCTGGTAATTATGAATGATGGATCCCATAGCATGGTTAACACACCTTATAGAAGGAGAAGTTGTGTTGACTTGACAATAATCTCCCCAAACTTAGCATTAGATATTCAGTGGTCGATGGGAACGAACCCTATGGGTAGTGACCATTTTCCAACTTTCTTTGTGGTGAATAACGTAAATCAAAGAGGGGCCTGTGATGACGTACTGGTAACAACTTATAATAGAAGGAATTGCAAAAAAGCAGATTGGAACAAGTATGCAGAAATAGTGAAACAAGAAATCAACAAGAGAGCAAGTGACACTAATAATTGAGAGGAAGGCCTATCGACATCGCATGTGGATGCATTTTTAGAATGTATTAATGAAGCTGCAAACATAGCCATTCCATCCATAAAAAACACACAGAACAGCAATTTACCCTCTAACACTAAGAACAAGTTCCCCAGTCCAACACCATGGTGTTCAAAAGCCATAGCCCAGAGAAGACTTGCTCTCACAGTTTACAGGAAAAATAGTTTTTCAACCAACTTTGTTAAATTTAGGCAGATTCAAGCAAGGACTAAGAGATTACTAAAACCAAAAAAGAAAGAAGGTTGGAGGAGACTCTGCTCAAGTATCAGCCAGGAGACGGGGATAGCCATAGCATGGGGAATGATACAGAGATTTAGAGGGTCCGCTAATCAACAAATCGTCCGCTAATCCTCCACAAATTGCACTAGAATGGATAGATGAATTCATGGAAAGATTTACGCCTTCAGCCTGTGCAAATAAGCCTTATCAACCTAGCAATAATAACGATGGATAACAGGAGCACTTTCTATCAGAATTAGAGATCATTCTGAGGGGACTAAAAGACTCGGCGCCAGGAATAGACGGGGTATCGTACTCCACGATGAAAAATCTCCCAATGGAAGGCAAAAGTTTACTCCTTAAAATTATCAACATGAGCCTGAAACATAACCTCATCCATTCTTCCTTCAGAACCCAACTTGTCATCCCCATACTCAAACCAGGAAAAGAACCCAACTTGGCCGTCTCATATAGACCCATCACTTTAACTCCCTATTTAGTAAAAATAATCGAACGAATGATCAAACGCAGACTGGAGTGGTGGCTGGAATCGCGAAGAATATTGCCCAGAACACAGTTTGGTTTCAGGAAAAATAGATCAACCACAGACCACCTCACTGTATTCAACACAGATATACAGCTGTCCTACAATAGATAAGAATTTTTAGTGGCTGTATCTCTAGACCTTTCAGCCGCAAACGATAATGTAAATGTTGACCTATTAGCGAGGAAGCTAGAAGAGTGTGGAATGCCCAAGGGAACTATTCAATCGCTACATTCTTACTTGTCACAGCGAGAGGTATACGTATAATTTCCAGGTAAACTATATGGCAGTAGGACAACTTACAGCAGCATTCCACAAGGCTCATCTCTTAGCCCTATTTTGTACATGCTATACACGAGGAAGCTATCAACTCAATACCCCATTAGTCAGAACATTACAGTATGCGGACGATATGCTAGTATACGTAGCAGGAAAGTGTATGGGGGATGCTATTAACGTTATAAAACCGGCTCTTCAAGAAGTACAGGAAAATGTATTGGAACTGGGATTACAATTATCAACAGAAAAAACAAAGCAGTCATCTGTACAAGGAGAAGAATTCAAGCCAACATAATCATTAACATCAACAACATCCCAATTTAAATAAGCAGCAATATGAAGAGTTTAGGAGTCATTTTTGACACAAAGTCTACCTGGGTCCCCCACATCAGGTCACTTATAGTTATAGGAAGAGGGCAACGTGGTGGGGGGCTGACCCATGCATCCTTGTAATAGTGTATAAGACATTAGTCAGATCCGTAATGGATTACGGATGTCAGGTGTACGCAGGGGCATCCAAAACAATACTAAGTAAGCTAGACAAGTTACAAAATAAAGCCTTGAGAACGGCACTAGGATGCATGAAATCAACACCAATATTGGCTATGGAGAATGGAACAGCGATCGATACATTAGAACTTAGAAGAGAATGGCTATGTAACAAACACATCTTAAAAGCTATAGCGCTAACTTCACACCCCATTATTCCCAAACTACAAATCTTGGATCGCATCTCGGCTATAAGGAGAGGACCGGGAGTCAAATGTCCTCTACTGTCAGTATACAAACTATTGAAACCAACAATAGATAGAATTTCCACTTGTCCAACCCCAATCATATTCTCCCATCAGTTCATTTCACTGAACACCATAGAATATGTATCGACTGTAAGGTAAATATTATTTTCAACGAATGGATAAAGGAAAATTGGCCAACCCATGTACATATTTTCACAGATGGATCCAGAAGAGCTAACGAAGAATACGTAGCAGCCGCATTCTATCACTCAAAATCCAACATGGAGGCCAAATTCCTACTACCAAAAGAGACGTCTATCTTCTCAGCAGAGGCGATTGCCATATCCCAAGCAACACAATACATTAGTAAGCATCCACAATCATACCCACACCTGATATTATCAGACTCGATGAGTGTCCTCCCAGCTATAAATAACTTACCTTATGTTAATTAAAAGTGTCTCAATGGCAGTGCCCGAACAGCAGCCAGTCATCCACGTAACCAGTGGTTTAGACGCTGCTGTGGAAGAATATTTTATATTATAAATTGTTGTTGGGGGACTTTGAACTAGAAAATTATGGTGCACTATTAGCCCGTCACCGTGTAGAGGCCTCCTGGTTACCTCAGGCGGTACTGGAGTATCATGAAGGGCTTGGGAGAACCTGCCATCCTGTGCCGTTGCCCATCTTCGTAGAGGTAAGTGTTTCGATTTTAATTTCATTAATGTAAAATTCAAATTAGTGATGCTGTAGAAATCTTTGTAAATTTTGTATTGAATCAAACGCGTTGTCTCTCGTATGTTGTTGGCAAAAGAGTCATGGGCATGTCAGTGTGTGCTGATGGCTGCTTATGCCTATAGTTAGGGCTGAAAGTTAATGCCTGGTTCGATATCAGTGGGTGGGCATAAACATCATTACGCCGTTTGTTGGATCGTTTACCGAAAATGCTTGATTTCTTTTTCCAAAGCACTATGCCTAAAAGTACAATTAGGGTAAAAGTAATTGTTGATAATGATATGTATTTTATTTTGTGCACGTTTAAATGTTGTTTCCAAGGGGAGGTTTTTATCAATTCTAATTGTTTTCTCCATTCTTTCATCGGAATGTGAACTTTTTCATTAGTTGCTATTTCCAACTGATGTAATATTGTTTTTACTTCGTCATGAGTACCTATCTCAGTTACACTATCTGGGTCATGAGATATAGTATCGCTAAATTTATTTTGTTCTGGTATTCTTATATCTACATGACGGTATACTCCCAATGTTCTAACTGTGTGTGGTAGCAAGGTAAATTGCTCATTGTGTGCAATACATTTGTCATCTATGTTAATAACGCCTGTATTGTTAAGTACCTGTGTTTTAACGCTTGGTTTATTGGTAGGCGCCTGAGCTGGACATTGTACCGTCAGAGTGGTAGCTGAGGTGCTGTACAGCCACAAGTTACTGTTCTTGGATCGCACAAAGGTTGGTATATAATTAACGACTATTTCCTTATTACAACTTTTATTGGCCGCATCTGAATCTCCTGAGTATAATGAATACAAACATGATTGTTTGTGGGTTGGTTTGAAAATTGACTGTAGTGGTGGACATATTGTTGAAACTCCCTTATTGCATAAATACAGCTCTTCTAAAGACATTTCCATGTATTGTTGATTATCGGGTGTAATTGCTGAAAATGGTTTTTCTGGAACAATTTGCATAGCTGCGTTATGCTCATACACTTGGTATGGTAAAGGGATGGCTCGATACAAATTGAAAAATTTATTGGTTGATTTTATTGGTATTTCCAAGTAAATGCGAAGATTATTACCCATGGCTGCTACTGTAATTGGGCTTATTTGATAATATAAGCCCATCTGATGGATGTCTAATTTAGTTAAAAGCGAATGTTCTTCTGACAGTGTTGGTTGAATTTGTTTTAGTAGTGTAAGAAGTTGTTGAGGATTAATAAAATAGTTGTCCAGTTTTCCCATAGCTGCTGCATTTAAAGCAGTTTGTAACTGATTAATTTCTAATTTAATTATATTTAGTGTGTGTTCCATTGTCCGGAAAGAGATTAAAATATTAAAGGTAGTCGTGATGGCTTGCTCGGTAGAAACCATAACACTCTGAAGGTTTGCCTCCACTTTGGCGACATGCGTGTTTATTGTATCCATCACCTGAGCCAATTTTACCAAATGTTTTGAATTTTTTTATGCCTTGGACATAGCTAGAATTGATATACAAAATTTGGTCCTCTAAAATATGTGCAATTCCTTCATTGGATTCCCTAATGTGTGTAATTCTTTCATTTATGTCCGCCATATTGTCGTTGTCCATGACCCCAAAAAGAAAGTGTAGAGCTGTACCCCCAAAATCAAACAACCCTCTTTTCTTTCGTGCGGGTAATACAGAATTCATAAGATTATTCAATTGCTGTTGCACGTGTTCAGCTTCCACATATAAAATTTCCACTTCCTGTTCTATTATGACGCTAATACCCTCAGTCAAATGTCTATATTTCATATCTGTATTGCCTAACTCAACAAATTTTATTTGGTTCACGGAATGGATATATTTATCTATTACATTTTCATACTCTTTTAAGTGTAAATCTATTGTAATTACCCATTTAGAGCCGGACACTAAAATATCCGAGTCTCTGATGAAGATCATACCTTCAACTTTGCTCGTCTCTAGTAATCTGAAGTTTCCCCCCCATAAGATGAGAAATAGGGCAACTGCTTGTATTTGCCTGTAACACAGAGATGTTTTCCTTTTTTATTCCCCTTAAATTGTATTATATATATATATATATATATATATATATATATATATATATATATACACATGAATTATTACGTGAACCTTTACTTAAACATTTTAACTTCCCAATTTAATATGTTTAATGGTGTTCATTATTACATCCAATTGTATTGTATTGTATTGTATTCATTCTTTTCCTGTAGATTTGTACATGATACAGATGTAGGAAGCGTCAGCTTAATAACTAATAATATTTATGTAGTCTAAGTCTAGAGGTATACCTATGTCTAATGTTTTGAAATAAATCAATCAATAAGTAATATTCATATACAGTTATGTACATGTCAGGAAATTATGGTATGTATACCATGGTATGTATAAATTATGTTAGGGTGAGATATTAAATTTAATCACAACCAACTGACAAATGAGGGAGGTGAAATGGGTAGGTCTATGTGTGATATTTAAGATGATAGGAATTCTTCTAGAGTGTAGAAAGGGTTTTGAATGAGGAAGTGTTTAAGGCTGGATGCAAAAGTTTTTTGATTGGTTGAATTGGTTATGCCTAAGGGTAGCTTGTTGTGAATGATGGTGCAGAGGTGAAGTGGGCTCTGAGTGAAGAGTGAGCGATTGTGGGTTAATGTGCGGATGGTGTTGCTGTTTCTTGTGGAGTGGTTGTGGATAGTTGAATTTGTGATGAAGAGGTTTGGGTGGTTTTGGACAAAGGTGCTGGCAAGTTGGATAAGAGTACAAGTTAGGGTTAGGATTTTGAGGTTTGTGAAGTGAGGTTTGCAGGTTTTACGACGGGAGATGCCAGATATTATGCGTATAGCCTGTTTTTGTATGATGAATATCCGTTTGGCCTGAGGAGACGTGCCCCAAAAGAGGAGGCCGTATGCTAGGTGAGAGTGGAGGTGGGCGTGGTAAACAAGCTTCAGGGAATGGAGGTTGACGATTGGTTTTAGTCTTCGGAGGAGAAAGTTACCGCTTTTGATTTTATTAAGAGTATGTTGGATGTGGATGGACCAGTCTAGGGTGGGAGTGATGTGGATTCCCAGAAACTTGGTGGAGGGGGTACTGGGGATGATTTGATTGTCAACTCTGATGAGGGGAGAGACGGAGGGAGGATTAGTTTTGGTATGGAAGTGTATGTAGACTGTTTTGGTGGGCTGGAGAGCAAGTTTGTTATTGAGGCAGTAGGTGGACATGAGGGAGGTATGATGGTTTGCCGACTGGGTGAGAGAGGAGAAGGGGTTGGTTTTGGGTGTGGTGAGAAGGTGGTTTGTGTCATCGGCAAATTGAAAGAGGTGTCCCGCTTTAAGTAATTGAGGGAGGTCATTGACGTAGAGGAGGAAGAGAAGAGGTGAGAGGACCGACCCTTGGGGAACGCCGTTGAGGATCTTCAGTGGATTCGAGATAGTGGGTGAGGGTATGGACGGGATCCTAACCACTTGGGTTCGATCAGATAGGAACGAGGCTATCCATTTGTTAGCAATACCTCGGATCCCAAGTGAGTTAAGTTTGGTGAGGAGGAGGTGGTGGTCGATGGTGTCGAAAGCTTTGGATAGATCATAAAAGAGGCCAATAGAGTGGTCACCTCTATCAAGGGCTGTGTGGAGGGTGGTTAGGAAGTTGAATATTGCAGTGATGGTGGATTTGTTCTTTTGGAAACCATGTTGGCATTCGGCGAGGGTGTTGTGGGTTTCGAGGTAGGGAAGTAAACGGGCAAGCATGATTTTTTCGAATATTTTGGAGATGGAGGATAGGAGGGAAATGGGTCTGTAGTTGTTGACTTCAGTCATTTTTCCTTTTTTATGTATGGGAATTATGAGGGCTTCTTTTAGTTTCAGGGGGAAGACACCAGTTGTGAAGGAGCTATTGATGATGATGGTGAGGGGGTGGGCGATAAGGTGACTGCATTTAGCTAGGATGGAGCCTGGGATTCCATCCAGGCCACATGAGTGCTTGTTGTTCAGGGTTTTGGCAATTCTAATTACTTCGGGAATGTTGGTGGGGAAAAGAAATATGGTTTTAGCGGGGCTCATACTAGGTTGTGGGAGGGAGGCAAGATTTATTGGTGGGGCGGTGTTTCCGGCTAGGATGAAGAAGTTGTTGAATGTCTCTGCTAAGATGGAGGGGTTGGTGGTTCGTAGTCCGTTGATGTCGAGGGCGAGTCTTTCAGGAGGTCGTGCAGAGTTTGATGAGGAATTTATAATGGTCCATGAGGTTTTAGATTTATTTGAGGAGGAGGCCAGGAGAGAGTCATTATGGAGGCGCTTGGCATTTTGGAGGTCTCTGGTGTGTTGTTTTTTGGATATTAGGTAGTGTGTTTCAAGTTGTTTGCAGTTTGGGGTGGTTTTGCAAAGGAAGTGGAGGTCGCGCAGGTTGTCACTGGTGGTAAGTAGGTCTGGGGTAATCCATTTGTTGGGTTTATTTGTCTTCAGTTTAATTTTTTGAATGGGAAAGGAGGTGTTGAATTGGTTGGTGAGGGTGTTTAGGAAGGAGTTGAATAAGGTTTCGGTGTCGAGGATATTATGTAGGATCCTCCAGTCTTCCTTTTCAAGAAGTGAGGTAAACCGGTGAATGTTGTTGTCGGAGAAGGAGCGCTTGTTAATGAAGTTATTTGCATTCGAGTCTGGATTTGTGGGAGAGATCGTGCACATTAAGGCAAGGTGGTCGGAAAGGCCACTATTGTATGTGTCAGTGTGGATGGTGGATAAGTGTAGGTTGGTAAAGATGTTATCGATTGAGGTGGATGAAGTAGGGGTAATACGGGTGGGTTTGGAAATTGTTTCGATGAGGTTGTATGAGTGGAGGAGATCAAGGAATTTAGATTTCTGCTGTGTGGTTTGAAGGAGGTCGATATTGAAGTCTCCACAGATTATGAGGTCCGATTTGGGGTGGAGCTTGGTGATGTGGATGATTGTGTCTTCCAACATGGACAGGAAGGCAATTATATTTATATAGTGATTAATAGGTAACATACTATGTTTCTGAGTCATTCAGTATGTGCCTTAGGTATTAAACACAAAATTAAAATTATTTATTTAACGTTCTCCTTCGCCTTTTGAGAAGGTTGGCGTATCCGCAGGCTACGCCTTACTGATTGGCTAATACTAGGATTAGGTCCAATAGGTAGTTGAATATCATTCTGATCCCGACCCTTGCGTTTACTTGGACTTACGAAACTCCTTACTCTATTTAGCAAATTCGGTTTCTGTACTCTAATTCTAGTATGCTGTCCTAGTTCCTGCTGCTCCTCAGTCAGTTGAATAGGATAGGTATAAATCCTCGGAGATGTTTGTCTAGTTGTCCCTCGACCTTTACCCATTATTTCCCATAGGTCGGAGTCATTTACTCTAAATAATTCATCCCTGCGTTCCTGTGCCTGTTGTTCTTCCCTTATGGTGAAACCTTGAAATCCGTCATCTGTATCTGTGTTGTTGCATGCTTGTTTGTGATTATAGTTTAAGGTGTACTTTTTGTTAACATATTCTTTAGTAGTTACTGGAATTTCAAAATCTTGAATTAGTTTAAGTTTACTCTCATCTGGTTTACCGTAATTAATAGTGTATTCTTGCAAAGTAGGATTTGGATTGTATCCTATCGCACGGTATTGTGTTGAAGTTGTAGCTGCCGTTATGTCATAAGTGCTGATAGTTTGATCAACAAGTGTTGGTTTGTGTGTCAGATCTATTTGTGTATCTATTGGTTTAGTTTGGTGAAAGGGTTTAAGTCTATTTGCATGTACAGTTTGAATTTTATTATTGTAAATGTGTTGAATTTCTATTGTTGTATTTCTTTTGATATTAGTAATCCTATAAGGACCGCTCCAATGATGAGCCCATTTCTTTGTCAAATTTGATTTTATGGTTGGTGTGTGTAGAAATCACCAATTTGGAAATTGACAGGTGCTGATTTGCGGTCATAATATTTTTCATTTTTAATTGCACTCTGTTTTAAATTCTTTCTTGTTACTAGATATGCATCTTCTAAACGTCTTTTTAATTCACTAGGGCAGTGTGTGTCTATGTTGTATGGTGTTCGTGTCTGTTTGCTAAATTCGTCATAAGGTAAATTCATGTCTACTCCATGAAGAAGGTAAAATGGAGAATATCCTGTTGAACTTGAAATGTTACTTCTCATTGCTAACATAACAAATGGAACATACTCATCCCATTCGAAAGGATCGTCTTGCACATAATGAGATAATATGTTATGAAAAGTTTGGTGGCTTCTTTCTACGATGCCATTTCCCATAGAATGATATGGAGTTATCTGCAATTGTTTTACATTCAATAATTTTAGAGTTTCTTTAAAAATGTTAGATAGAAAGTTAGTTCCATTGTCAGAAATTACTATTTTTGGTGTACCTATGTTTATTATTACATGGTGAACAAATGCTTTAGCTATTGTTGTAGCTTTTTGATCAGGGATACAGCAAAATATAGGATATCGAGAAAATCGATCAATAAATGAGAGTACATATTTGTTGTTTGTATTTGTATTTGTATTTGTATTTATTTATTTTCATTCATTGGACATATACAGTGTACACGTATAGAAATCGTCATTTTCTAAGAACTAAGCAATGAAATTGAAAACTTATGATAGAAAGAAAAACACTTATTTACAGTTATTTACAATTAGGCCCAGGTAAAAAGTAACTTGAACAAGAGATCATTGATCATCAATAGGTGGCATTGAAAACATATAACACCAACATTGGTAGAGTCTCCTTCATGGGAACAACGTCTTCAGAGTGGAACGCAATGGGTGACAAAATTTTCTGTCTATGGCCGGAATCGATAAAAGATTTCAAAAGATTATTAGGACATGCTTAAGAAGAATAATAATACTGTGTAACATAGTTATATCTATATATATATACTGTATATCAGTATATATAATTGTATGTATATATATATTTTTTTATTCACCTGTTAATGGCCTTATATGTGAAAAATGAATTGATATATTAGAATTAATAGAATAGAACTTATATAATTATGTTGTAAAAAAGCGAAAGAATGCTTGAAACAATAAGTATTCACATACATCAAGAAACATTGTAGTTTAGGGCACCCAGCATGACTATATATAATATGCATTAATTAGGAAGAAAGGAACTCTTCTAGTGTGTAGAAGGGATTTTGGATTAGAAAGGTTTTCAGACTGGATAGGAACGTTGCATGAGAGGTTGAGTTGGTTATGCGTAAGGGTAGTTTATTGTAGATGGTGGTGCAAAGGTGAAGAGGGCTGTGAGTGAAGAGAGTGCGATTATGGGTAAGGGTGCGGAGGGCGTTGCTGTTTCTGGTTGAGTAGTTATGAACGGTTGCATTAGTGTGGAAGAGGTGAGGGTGATTTCGAGCAAAAGTGCTAGCAATCTGGATGAGTGTACAGGTGAGGGTTAGAATTTTGAGGTTAGTGAAGTGAGGCTTGCATGTTTTCCGTCGAGAGATGCCGGCTATTATGCGGATAGCTTGTTTTTGAATAATGAAGATGCGTTTGGCTTGGGGACAAGTTCCCCAGAAGAGGAGGCCGTACGAGAGGTGGGAGTGGAGATGGGCATGGTAGACGAGCTTCAGGGAGTGGGGGCTGACAATGGGCTTGAGTCTACGGAGAAGGAAGTTACCACTTTTGATTTTATTGAGGGTGTGTTGGATGTGGATGGACCAGTCCAGGGTAGGGGTGATATGGATTCCTAGAAACTTGGTGGAGTGGGTGCTGGGGATGATTTGATTGTCGACTCTGATGAGGGGAGAGAAGGAGGGAGGGTTTGTTTTGGAATGGAAGTGTATATAGACTGTTTTGGTGGGTTGGAGAGCAAGTTTGTTATTGAGGCAGTAGCTGGACATGAGAGAGGTTTGGCGGTTTACCATCTGGGTGAGGGAGGAAAATGAGTTTGAATTGGGGGTTGTGATGAGGTGATTGGTATCGTCGGCAAATTGGAAGAGGTGTCCTGAGTTCAGGAGTTGAGGGAGGTCGTTTATGTAGAGGAGAAAGAGAAGAGGAGAAAGGACTGAGCCTTGGGGTACGCCGTTAAGGACATTCAATGGGTTCGAGATGGTGGGAGAGGGCAAAGTGGGGACCCTGACTACTTGCGTTCGATTTGAAAGGAAAGAGGCAATCCACTTGTTGGCGATGCCCCGGATCCCAAGTGCGTGGAGTTTGGTGAGGAGATGGTTGTGGTCGATAGTGTCGAAGGCTTTGGAGAGGTCATAGAAGAGACCAATGGAGTGGTCACCTCTATCAAGGGCAGTGTGGAGGGTAGTTAGGAAGTTGAATATGGCAGTGATGGTAGATTTTTTTTTTGGAAGCCATGTTGGCATTGAGCAAGGATGTTATGGGATTCGAGGTAGGGGAGTAGTCTGGACAGCATTATTTTTTCAATGATTTTGGAAAGAGAGGATAAGAGCGAAATGGGTCTATAGTTATTTATGTCTGTGGTTTTTCCTTTTTTGTGGATGGGGATTACAAGAGCTTCTTTTAGTTTAAGGGGGAAGATACCAGAATTGAGAGAGCTGTTGATAATGATAGTAAGGGGGTAGGCAATGAGATGAGCGGATTTGGCTAGGAGGGAGCCTGGAATTCCATCTAAGCCACATGAGTGTTTTCCGCTGAGGGTTTTGATGATTCTTGTTATTTCAGCGGAGTGGGTAGGATGTAGAAATATGGTTTGGGGGGGGCTAGGTCTTGGTAGGGGACGCGTGGTATGATTTATAGGTGGAGCAATGTTACCAGAAAGGATGAAGAAGTTATTCAGTTCATTCGCGAGGATGGTGGGGTTGGTGGTCCGGAGTCCATTGATGTTGAGGGTGAGACTTTCAGGGCGTCGTTCGGAATTGGAGGAGGAATTTATTATTGACCACGAGGTTTTTGATTTATTGGTGGAGGCGGCCAGGATAGAGTCGTGATGGAGGCGTTTGGCTTTATGGAGGTTCCTTATGTGTGCTTTTTTACTTCTCTGGTAGTGACTTTGGAGTTCTTTGGAGTTCGGAGTGGTTCTGCAAAGAAAATGGAGGTCGCGAAGGTTGTCACTGGCGGTACGAAGGTCATGGGTGATCCACTTGTTTGGTTTGGTAGTCTTTGTTTTCATTTTTTTCAGGGCAAAGGAGGTATTGAAATGTTTGGTTTGATCGAGAAGTTGGAAAAGGGCCTATCACATCAATGTGACAAATTTCAAATAATTCTGTGACTTCTTGATACCTTTGTAATGGTGCATGTGTTGGGTGTGGTTGTGTTTTTCGTGTTTGGCATGATGTGCAACTTTTACAGTGATTCTTTATGTCATTGTGCATTCTCCGCCAAAAGAATCTAGATGTGAGCAAACCAGTCAGTCGTTCCCTTCCATTGTGTCCCCCAAATTTAGAATTGTGATATGTTTCTAGAATAGTAAGCTTCATGCCATTAGGTATGACTAGTCTATCATTTGGATGTGAGTCTTCCTTACATTTTAATAGTATCTTATTATTGTCCAATATGAAATTTGGATTTGAGAATCTATCGTTTTCTAGTCCCTCGATTATGTTCTTCAAGTTGATATCTATTCTTTGAAATTTACGTATTTGTTCTTTGTCCCAGATTGGTTCATACTCAAGTGTGTTTGAAAGTTCATCCTGTGTTATACTGGCGGTTACTGAATTTACTTGTATTCTACATGCATCTACATGTGGAATGGAAGTGCCAGGTTTATATTGATATTCAAAATCATATTCTTGCAAAGTTAATGACCAATTGTTTTGTCTGCATGATTGTTTTTCTACTGTCAATAATTGTTTAAGTGGTAAATGATCCCCTCGTAAGATAAAATGTCTCCCGAAGAGATATGTACGGAAGTGTTTGATTGCCCATATGCATGCAAGAGCTTCTCTCTCCCAAGCTGGGTATCGAGTCTCGACATTTTTTAGATGCCTTGATGCATATGCTATAGGACGATCAAATCCGTTAATTTTTTGAGATAATACTGCCCCGGCAGCAAATTGAGAACAGTCTGTGGTCAAGATAAATTCTTTATTAAAATCTGGATATACTAAAACTGAGTCACTACATAAGAAATTTCTTAGATATTCAAAAGCTTGAGTGTGCTGATCTGTCCAATCGTAATCTACCCCCTTTTTTGTCAATTCAGTCAGTGGTTTACTTAAGTCTGCATATTTTGGTACGAATCTACGGTAATATCCTGTTAATCCTAGAAATCCCTTTATTTCTGTTACATTTTTTGGTCTAGGCCAATTAATAATTGCTTCTATTTTTGAAGGTGCTGGTTTTATACCTGTTGATGATATAACATGTCCCAAATAGTCAACCTGAGTGTGTAAAAAGCTGCACTTCTGTGCTTTCAATTTTAATCCAGCAGAGCGTAATCTATCCAGAATTTCCCTTAATCTGTCAATGTGTTCATCAATGGTGTTTGAAAAAGTGATTATGTCATCTAAAAATATTAAACATGTTTTATTGCGAAGTCCCGAATATAATGTGTCTAAGTATCTTTGAAAAGAAGCTGGACCATTGGTTAAACCGTTGGCCATACGTTTTTATTCATATAAATTTGAAGTTGTGCTGAAGGCAGTTTTGGCTTGATCCTCTTCCGCTATTGGAATTTGGAAGTAAGCGTCACAAAGATCTAAAGTAGTAAAATATGTTGAGTTTCCTAGTAAATCTAGAGTTTCATTAATTTGAGGTAAAGGATATGAGTCCTTTCTGGTAACTGCATTTAATTTACGAAAATCTGTGACAAAACGATACTCTGGTTCTCCTCCAATGTTTTTTTTAGCTACTAGCATGCATGGACTACTCCAAGGTGATGACGATGGTGTGATAATATCTTTTTCTAATAACTCATCTATCTTATCTTCCATAATGGTAGTTAGTGCATGCGGTATTCGATATGGCCTACTTTTTATAGGTGCTACATCCCCTGTGTGTATGTGATGTTGAATATTAGTAGCGTATCCGATCTTGTCGCCCTTGGTAAAAATTAAATCTGAATATTCGTACAGTAATTGTCTTACTTTGATTTGATTTTCAGGTGTTAAATGATCTAATTTGCATAAGTCATTGATTTCCTGCTTCTCTTCCTCAGTGATTCCCTGTGGCTTAGTTTGATTTTTAATCTGCCCTACAATGAAAGTTCGATCAATCTTTTTATCATGATTATCTATTCTTTCTATGTTTCCTAGGATTTCCCCTTTTGGAATGACAATGTTTTGTTCGGTTACATTCATAAGGCTTATTTGAACATTTAAATCAGTCTGCTCAGTACTTACTGATCTACCAACCTGTATCCCATGAATATTTAATCTTTGGGGTTCAAATATTATTTCATGCTTATTTTTAATTGAATGATCGTACAGTAACCGATTTTGTTTTCCCAAACATAAATACCTACTTCGTTTAGGAATTACTATGTCATTTATTAATTTAACATTACATTTCTTTGCTTTTCCCTCAATGGTAATGTCACTTTTGACAGTTCTAATGTCACTGTCTAATATTCCCATGTTATGATGACTTACTTTCCCTTTCTTTTTGCCCTTAGGAGATTTACTTGCTTTTGCTTTTATTGAATTTGTACAAATACTTGAAATACTCTGACCTTGTTCCTGATCATCATTGTTGTTACCTCTATAATCCCTTTCTCCCTGGCTATTCTTACTTAAGACTTGTTGACTGTCTATAAACACCTGAGGTAATAATATTTGCTCTTCTTCTGATAACACCTTTTGACTTTTATTTTCATCTAGTGTAGGCCTACACATTTGTCTCTTAATCTCTGATATCTCATGTTTTAGAAACTGTAAAGATGATTTTAATTCCGTCAATGACCCTAAATTGTGAATTTGATGTTCCGACCCTTCTACTCCTAATGTCGGGGTAAACAAAGTTTGAGTGTACATCTCTTTTGTGGGGGCTAAAGTTCTGTAGCTAGTAGGCTCGCGAGTTCCTACTAACTCTTTTCCCCTTATCTTATTACTGGAATTGGACTCTGAATAAACACAAAGCAAGTTATTGTCGTAGGCGGCCAGCGCTGTCCTTCCATCCCTTGACATTGTATTTGATCCCTTAACCGGTAGCAAGTTTACTTTGTTACCTTCAACTATAGTGTAAATTGGTTGAATTGATCTCATTTCACCTGGTCTAGCAAATCCCCCTCGATAATTATTCAACAATTGGACTGAATCATTTTTTGAACACAATCTGTTACTCGATAACAATAGATCTAATTGAAAATATTGTAGAAAATCTCTCCCTAATATTCCATCATGAGGCAACTGCATGCCTGTTGTACAAACTGAAAATCTCTTGTAGGTATACTCAGTATTCCCTATTTCTAAAGTGACAGGAGTTTCCCCTATAATAGGTAGTGCTTGTCCCGTAACCGAAGATATTATCCTAGTGTTAGGTTTATATTGATTTATGCCCAATCTCTGCAATACTCCTTCTTTAATGATACTCACTTCTGCTCCTGAATCCACAAGGAATATGGTATGGATACGTGACGACCGCATCCTCTCCTTGTTGACTCTAGTTACATTTACTGTGGTTTGACCTACCTCCAATTCGTAGGACTCCATTCTCCAAGTGGTGAACACTTGTTTTTGCGGCGCCTCTGCATGTGGGAAGTTCATCCAGGGCTGACCTAGTTTAAAGACTGATATCCATTCCTGGACCCGTTTCCTGGACCACCTTGACCTCTACCTCGGTAATTGTTACCTTGGTATCCCTGACCTCTGGAACCTCTATTATTCCCACTATGGGGTAAACACCCTCGTACAGAATGTCTGGGCTGATGACAGTGACGACATCTCTCTGCCTCCTCGTTCCTGGGTGGTAGTCTGTTACCACATTTATTGGCGTAATGCCCGCGGCCTCTGCACCGGAAACACTCCACCTGTGATATGTCAAAGTACCTTTGGCCGTTTCCTATGTTTCTGCTTGCTGACTGCATAGTTCTTGAACCTGGACTCCCATCCGGAACATGGACTGCGTTTTCTCCCGTTCGAGCCTGGTTGGCTTTCTCGTTCATAAGATTAATAGATAAATGTGATATTTCCATACTAACCTCTATTGCCTCCTCTGCTTCTGCGAGTATTTTGGCCTCCTTGAAAGTTTTTGGATCCTTTGATAGTACAAATCTTTTGACATTGCCATGAAGTCCCTTTTTGAATTGTGCTAGAAGAGCCTTCGTGTAATTTTTTTCATTTATCTCTTGTTCAATGGGGTCACTCTCTGTGTTTACTGTCCTATTACCTAATATCATTAAACGAGTAGCATAATCTCCTACTTTTTCCCCTGGTCTTTGCATGCAACTCCAAAACTTGTACATAGGATCCCCATCCTCTGTTTTTGGTGTGAACCATCTACACAATTTTTCCTCCAATTCTTTATAATTTAAGACGTCCAATATCGCATCTCCCCTAACAAATTCCCTTGCAGTTCCTATCAACTTTCGTTTTGTAACTATAGATACAAAAAACTTTTATTTATTGATATATCAATGACTTTTCCTCCGACCAGTCTCCTAACGCAGCAGCTTCATCTAATGATCTAAAGAACTCCACAATAGTCAACTGTTCCCCAGGAGACCCAGAAAATTCCTGTGCAAAACTCATCAATCCCCCTACATTTCCCCCCTTTTTGCCTGTATCCCTTTGATCAGGATCATTAAATGCATTTACTTCCCCGTTTGGTACTGCCATGTTAATTGCAGAAATATTCTCAATTTAAATTATGTTGTAGTAAAAAAAAATTGTGTGTGTATAAATGATTTGTTTAGAAGACAATAAATTTTTACCTGAAGCTAATTATATAATAAATTCAAAAAAAAAAAAAAAATTGTTTTTCAGATTCCCCACTACTCACACGATGGAAGAAGACGACCATCAAAAGTTTCTTTCTGTCTTTATCTAAAATTCCCTTCTCCAATATTCTTATCCTATGAAATATTTACTCATGTTGTCTGAAATGGTCTCTTATTTCATTCTCTCATTTCTTTCAACATTGAGTTACAGTACCTGAACATAATTTACTATAAAATTAGTACTTGAACATGAAAAAGTTGGAATTTAATTGTTTCATTTCTTGTAATTTTCATCCCACCGCTGTCACCAGTGTTATGGGGTGGAAGTTTATGGTGTTTGTTTATCCATAATTCCCATAATTATTATAATAGCGCTGTCACCAGTCCATCATAAAAGACATTTATTTAATAGTAATAAAACATTACTTTTATTGAATTGACATGATTATGGATAGTCAGATAATTTATAGGAAGGACGCAGGTTGGCCGATCTGTGAAGATTGGTTACAAGAAGTAAGACAATTTCCAAATATAAAATATAATGTTTATTCAGTATGGTAATTTGATTATTGTGCACTTACATGATTGATGTTGTGAGGTGTCGCCGTGGAGGTATATGAAGAAAACACTTTTATAAGCCCGAATCCGCACTTTGATGTAATTATTGACCCGATCGAACTGACTCCAACTAACTCCAACTAACTCCAACTAACTCCAACTGACTCGCCTGACTGAACTTATGGTTCCTTTTATATTGAATTCTAAAATAAGTTAAATAACCAAAATAAGAAAGTTTGTAGTGAAATAAAAGTAAGAGTTTGAAGTGACCTTCATTCTATATCCTATAGATGTTCTGAATAACATATTGAATAACAGATCATCTATTGGAAATAGTATAGGGTGTTCTATAAGTTAATAGATTTAGAATAATTATGTTAATTAGTTCCACTCCATGACACTTATAAACAAGGGAGTATGTCGAACTATCTTATAAATGATATTGTTGATAATATACAAAAGCTAAATAAACACAGAAACGTGGTACATCTAGTATGAGTCCCAGCACATAAGGGGATAGTAGGGAATGAGAGGGCTGATCAGTTGGCTAACAGTGCTCAGTTAGAAGATTATTCTAATGCACTACTGAATCACACAGAGCTATACAGACCTATCAAAGAGCAAATTAGCAATAAAAAGGAGCCTATTTGGGATGCGGATATCAAATCACATGCGAGTCAATATAACTTAATTCAAAGTATTGTACGTACAAAGCCATGGTTTAAAGGTCTAGGACTGCAAAGAGCGATTGTAACATCGACAATAAGGATGAGAACTGGTTATTGCTCCATAGCAAAACATCGAAACAAAATAAATGTTGTCCAAACTGCCGAATGCAATAAATGTAACCAGGACAAAATTGAAACACTGAACCATATATTCTTAGAATGTCCAAAATACAACAATCAAAGAATCAAGTTAATGGAAACCTTGAAAATACAGAAAGTGGCCAGACCAATAAATATTTTAACATTATCATCATTAATGGATTTAGCAGTCATTTTAGCTCTGCACAAATTTGCCCAAGAGGCAAACATACAAATATGGACTATTTTATATGTAGTGTAGGAGTAGAGACTAGAGAGTAGGAGATACCACTGGATAAGATGAAGTAATCTTATTAACTAGAGAGACAGGGACTCCAGGATATTGGGAGGTATAAGCATAATAGGGGCATATTCTTACTCGAGTAGATAGAATGTCTTTATTCCATGTACATAACAAACGTCATAATGGAAAAGGGCAAAGCTCGGTCACATGGCCGTTATGTCTTTTTTTTTTTTTTTTTCGATTTGTTATTTGTTTTCGGATGGTGGGTCTCCAGATTCCATGGCCGTACTGTTGATAGTAGAAATGTGTGACAGGCCTCAGACGAGAAGAATTTCTACTACCATCCCATACCTTATTTGTTTTTATATGTATGTTTTGTGGTCACCCAATTCTTTCATATATGTATATACAAACCTGTGAGGTAAGTAGGCCCAGTAATTGATTTTTTTTTTCTGCTGTTTTTTGTATGTATACTTACTTCTAGCTGTATAACCTTATGTATTTATTATAAATCCTTCTGCCTTATTTACTTACATTCCAGTAATCCCAACTCATTATCATGCTGGTACTTAAAAGCTAAACTGGCCAGATTGGTTAATACCCAAAAACCATGAGGAGGAAAAAGAAGAAGAATATATGAAGATCTTAGGGCACAACAGTCTGATACTCCTATAGCGCAACGAGTCAGTCCAAAATAGTTCGTACCCCGCCGCTTGGAGCGCTGATTTTCATTATAATGCTTCCGGCAACCAGTTTAAATTGCATAATCAACGATCTAGAAGAATGTTGATGATGCTTCTTATAAGTCCGTCAGGCATTTCAATTACCCAATTATTGACGTAGATTCTAGAATGGCATTGAAATCCCTTTAAATACCACGCGTTACCACACGTGCTGACAGTTGTTGTTCGACAAGTGCTTGAAACATTTCAATGTTATTACACGATTATTTATTTACGTTATTAGTGGCAATAGGTGATTTTATTATTATTATTATCAACTCTTACAGTTGCGCAGAAATGCACGGTGGCAAGTTCCCTACCCTTGATCACGACGGTTTGCCTGCCTCCCTAACCTTCTGCCGGAATTGTTTTACCCACATTTCATCCCCCTCAAAAACACTTCTACCAAATTCATTCCAATCCCTGCATGTCCTATTTACGAAAGAAAATTTACCCACATCTAATCTAGCACCCTTTACAACTACCGCTCTATCATGTCTTCTCCTGCCCCCATACCCTAGCTCATTCCTTTCAATCAACCTATTCAACTCTCCCCAGCCCCCTTCTCCTTCCATCGCCCTGAAAAAATTACACAACCGATCCACTTTTCTCCGTTTTTCTAATTCCTGCCACCCCAATTCGCACATCTTCTCAGATGGACTCTCCAATATCCGTATCCTTCCTCCCCTTTCATTCACTACCCACCTCCACCTCCTAACCCTACCTGTAACCCTTCTGACTGCTATCCTCTGCACCCTTTCTACATCTCTTATCTCACCGCATCCCTTATCTCACCTCTTCCCTTATCTCACCTTCAAGCAAGCAAGAAAAGGAGATACCTAGTGGAAGAAGAACGTGAAGAAACGCAACTACAAGCCGAGTGTTTTTTATTCATACTTCAGCCTAGACCTAGATAGGCCTACGCCTGTTACCCATTTCCCTGTTTTATAATCAATATCAGTTTTTTTAAAATCATGTATGAGCATTACGTTGGACGCTCTCATTGTGAAGCAAAATGTTGTCCAACTAATCGACTTGGTACGCCTAACATATTGTGCTTCAAGTTTCCAATTCGCGATGAAGAACTTATTAGATGAGCGTAGCGAAGATTTTCATTCCATAAACCGAAAAATTTTGGGCTTGGTTTTTTATGTTTTTTTTTGTTTTTTTTTTTTTTGTGTGTAATTTTGTAAGCGGCATACAGGTCAGGAAAAAGTTTCAATCAACTTGAAACTTTTTTTACAAATTTGTGTTATACCAGAATAGGTTGGGATTGCTTTTCAGAAAAATCGGTCGGACGGTTTTTCCGGAAAAAATTGGAAAGTATGGAAATTCCCCATAAGAATAGGCCAGGGGAGAAATACTCGGAATTTTTTTTTTTCAAAAGCTCTCAAATTTATACTGAATGTGGAAAGATCTATCATACCTATTTTAAGCGATTTATGGAACAATCGGATGTGAAATAACGAAGAAAACGCATTTTTAATGTACTTTTTTACACATCAATAAAAGCAATTAAGAAAGCAATTAAGAAACTATTAAATGTGAGCAACAAGTGTCACCAATAAATTAAAACGTTTAAAATCTGTGATGGATATGAAGAAGGCACTGGTATAATTGTTTGGAAACCAAGGTTTATATACCAACAGACAGCCGCGGTTCGTAAACCTTCGAAGTGATCCATGGCCTGTATATGTACATTGAGCTGACAAAATGTTCTCAATTCTACATTTCCATACTTCTAAGCTCATCTCACAATGCATATGAGGCGTTTTCCTAGTAGGATATAGGTGACATGATGTGGAAATGAATCCTTACTTGGGCTACCCTTAAGTGCTCTGAAGAATTTCAGATTATGTGGAAATTATTTCGAAAGAAATGCTTTCATGAATGATACAAGAGTTTCGTTAATTCATAATGCAATTCCAACAATTTTTTTGCACGAGCATGTTACTGCCAATGAGCCCACTGATTCTAGGTCTAGTGATTGCCAATCGCCTATTGAACCAATAGGGCTAAGCCCCCTCGAGTCTCAATGTGTTGAGTTAGAAGATGCAAATATTGCTACTAGTCATTCTACATCTGAACCTAACTCATTTGTACAGTCCCCTTCCAGTGTTGCTAGTTCTGTGCGGACTTCTGTTTCTGGTGTCAGCTCAGTAATTGAACCGAGGAAAAGACCTGCTGACGAGCCGATCCCAGGATCATCTTTCGACCCTCAGCCTTACATTTTAGGACTAGTCCCAAAGCGTATCAAGAAGGTAGGACTTGTGAAGGAGAGATGTAATATATTAAAAGGGATCAATGTGTCTCGATCAGCTGAGTTGACGCCAAGAAAACAGAAATTATATTCCTCGTTACGTTCCACCACCCTTCAACTTGACCGTTTAAAAAAGAAATGCTCGAAGATGTCTGACAATATTAAAAAGTTGAGCAGCCTACAGGATTCACCACTACTAAAAGAAATAGAAACAAATGTATCGGCCGCAGCGGCTCGTCTTTTTTCAGCACAGCTTAGATGTGGTACAAAACTTCCTAGAGGTCGCAGATGGTCTGTTGACGATAAAATATTAGCACTAGCTATTCATAAGAGAAGCCCTCGAACATATAAATTAATGTCAACATTCATGTTGCTACATAGTCCTTGTACTTTAATTCAGCTGCTAAACCAAGTACCTTTTCTTCCGGGCATTAACCCTTCGACTTTCTCTCATCTCAAAGAAAAAGTGTCCAAATGGTGTAAGGCTGTTAGGCTGTGCAGTCTGATGTTATATGAAGTTTCACTTAGTATATATTATTCTGAAAAGTTTGACCGAATTATTGGATTCGAAGATTTTGGAAGTGAAGGTGTAACAGATAGAAGAGCAAACCATGCTAAGGTTTTCATGATCCGTGGCTTGCGGAGAAAGTGGAAACAGCCGATTGCATACTATTTTGTTAGGAATGTAACCAAGACTAATACAGTATTCTTAAAAAGTTAGTAGTGACAGTAATCAGGGCACTGAAGGAGATTGGTTTGTTTGTGGTTTGTACAGTTTGTGATCAAGGTACTACCAACACAGCAGCTTTGAGTAGTTTAAAATCTAATGTTCTTACAGAGAGAAGTGGACCATATTTCAAAGTCGATGACCAAATTATTGTTGTCCTGAGTGATCCTCCACACCTGTTGAAAAATGTAAGAAACCACCTATACAGACACGATGTGCATTGGGATGGCAAGATAGCAAAATGGGACCATATTCGAAAATGTCATGAAGCAGACAGTTCTAGGAAATATAGGTCTCACCCAGGATTAACAAAGGAGCATCTTGATCCCAATGGGATATTCATCGATGCGGGTAAATTTAGCTTCTCAGGTGTTTAGCGCTAGGGTTGTTGCTGGAATAGAGTCGATGCTCCCCGATATGCCCGCAAATGCAATGGATACGGCCGATTTTGTTTGAGACTGCGATAAATTGTTCGATTCATCCAGCGGTACTACGATTCGGCCGTTGAAGGGTAAAAAGTATTGTGTAGCTTTGTCAGAAAACTCATTGCATCGCACTTTATGAACAAGAATGATAGGAACAATCAATAGTGGGAATTTACCAATAGATTCAATAGCAAAGTAATTAGATCTCCATTTCAGTCAGGGTAGATAGATACAATAAGAGGTATTCAGATGCTATGGAAACTTCTTAAAAAACATTATAAATTCAAGTTTCTTCAAATAAGGCGGCTTAATCAATAATAATAATAATAATAACCAGGAGCAATTGGAGAATGTATTTTGTAGTACAGACAACATGGGCGAGATGATAATAATCCCACTTGTTTTCAGTTTATCTCTGCCGTAAAAGCTTGCGTTATCAATCATTTGATGACTGCAATAAGTAAACGCACCAACTGTGAAAAAGATGATCAAGCGGAGGAAATATTGAGCAACCTGAAATCGTCCCTCCTTCCTTCAGTCACGCCAAATGCTTGTAATTTGTTGGATTAAAATATAAACAATTTTGCATCAACTAATATAATTTCATTCTTTTTTCCATAACTGGCAACATTTTAATTCAACGTTTGTCTATTTCCAAGACATAATTCAGTGGGAAACTAGTCAAAATTCGGGTAGTTCTAGCTCGAGTAATATGTGAAGGACAAATTTTGATGATGAATGTGCCTATATTTGCCTAGACCTACAATCCCAAGCAATCATTTCCCTGCAATCCTACATATCTGAAACAGGGTGTTATGCACTACATTGATAATAAGAACATACAGTGTGAATAATTATTCACTTTTTCATGTCTTAGTTATTAATAATTATCTTGTTGGAAACTGAAGATTGAATGTTTTGATCATTTAACTATAATGGGTCACTTACGCTTTTTTTAAACGATAAAAGTATCAAGATTTCGTTCATGCCACATTTACCATTCGTCGCAGCAAACTGGAATTTGGTCAGAAAAGACATAAAGGTGTATAAATGAAAAATAGCGCTCATGTTTTTCTGCCTTTATTACATCGAAATATGTGATGGAATATTTTTTAGAGATATAAATTATTGATAATTAAACCCTTGGACAAATACAATATCCTACAATCTTTTTAATACTGTAAGCTTATATTCATTATTTTCATAAGCCTGACATTTCCAATACTGTCCCTCATTATTTTTTCATTCCACTGAAAAAGAGGAATGACAGATCTTTGGAAGTGACACAGTCCGGAAATGGCAGGCTTACCTCAATGTTGAAAGTCATTCATATTCGATTTGTCCAAGAAAATTAATGTTTCATCATAACCAGTGCCGGACTGGGCAAAATGCCGGCGGAATGAATATCAAAATGGGCCGGTCACCCGCAAATATGTTTTGCTATGTTCGTACTGTTCTTTCACTTCATCGTTCCACTTCCATTCGAGGTTTTACCCAAATGATAATATCAAGTGGAACCAGTTTAATGAGACTGGCCCCAGCCAAGCATTTTTATAATTTTTAGGATATCATTAGTTATTTTGGATGGGATATTTTTGTATTCTCAATGATATTGAGATTCATTCCATAGTTAGTATAACCTTGTTAAATCAGGTACCACCGAAACACATGAGGATACAGTACAAACATTCAAGATGTTCATTCCATTGGAATTGGGATTTTTATGATATTGTTGTTTGATGTAATCGAATTGTAAAATATGCATTCGATTGTAATTAGCTTGTAGCTGGAATGTAACAGCATTATAAAAACCTAATTATATAGTAGCCATACCATCTTCATGTTATATATTCTATTACCTCATTACATTTATTATTTTATATTATTTATTACAATTATATTGTATTTTAGATTCTTACTTATGAAATATTAATTTAATACTATTACTGTACATGTAATACTGGCATCTTTTTTTTTTATTCAATTAGAGATATGCAGATCTGAAATACTTTTGTAAATTCTTTCAATTCAATTAACTTCTTAGTCAACTTTATTAGTCACTATTGTTTCAATTCTACTAACTATTCTAAAACTGTTGAGCATTTAGCCACTAGTGTTTTAATTCTATTACCTATTCTAACACTGTTTAGCATGTATCATTCTACTTACTATAACATATAATCTACAACCACCGGAAGAGTGAGATATTAATAATCAATAATTATGTCTGTACATGTACATATTCATTTTAATTGTATTGTTATATTCCTAAGTTGTAGAATAAATAAAAATCTAGTCTAATCCAATAACTAGCAAAAAAAAAATCCATGCAACTTGCATCCAGGATAACTATTGCAATTACATCAATGAGCATGCCCATCTGTGGAGGTCTACCAAATGTAAAGGTATACATGTATGCCTTACAGAAAATCCTAGGCAGGGCACAGAGGTGTGGGTCCCCCAACCTTCTGTTGAGGTATAACCATTTTGGCTTCGGTCAATCACATACCTCAATCCTCAATCACAAAAACCCACCTCTTCGTAGCCCGTGGGCTGCTTTTTCAATTTTTGCCTGGGCCGTTTTCGAGTGCCAGTTTGCCACTGATCATAACATTGAACATGGAAGTTTAAAGGAATAAAGTGAATAACTGGTAGCCCACAACTAAGATATTAATTAATAAAAGTTTTTCTTGACCACCTTCTCTCACTCACCTCATTGGTGACGCCAACGTGATTCGACGTATTAATATTGTAACAGGACAAAGTGAGTGAAAAGGTTCTTCATTTACGATGGGAAACGCTGATGTCGATGCACAAACAAATCGCGTAAGAGTATGCGTACCACCCTTTTGGGCAGAAAAGCCAGCGGTTTGATTCTCGCAGTTGGAGGGCCAATTATACATTACACAGGACCCCAACAAATTGTGGTACCTGGTACGTAATTTCTCAGTTGGAGAATAAATACGCGATGGAGGTCAAGGATATTATCACTAACCCTCCCAACAAAGGCAAGTACCCGGAAATTTAGTCTGAGCTGATTCATCAACTCTCTACGTCTCAAGAGACGTGAATTAAGCAGCTTTTAGAGCACAAAGAGATTGGAGATGGAACACATTCCCAATTTCTTTGCCATCTACAAACTTTGGCAGACGTAGGATATAGTGCTCGACGATTTCCTGCGCACGCTCTAGATTGGCCACACAATCCATCGCCCTTGATGCAACAGCCCAGCTGGCGGACAAGATTAATGATGTCGTTCCCCGTCCACAAGTCGCTGCTGTGTTGCTAGACAACACTAACATCGCTGCGATGGTCCACAGGATTGACGAGTTAACACAGCAGGTAGCAGCGTTGTCTAGGCCTACCAGCCGCCGGAACAAACCACGCTCACGCTCATACTCAAGAGACGGCCAGCCAAGCACAGGTGAGAGTAAAACAACCCTAGATAAACAACATAGCCTAACGATGCCTGTTGATACCACTGGAGGTACGGTGAAGGTGCCAAGAAGTGTAAGCAGCCATGCAAGTACACGCAGGGAAACAACCAGGGCAGGCAATGATGGCGGCCAACAACCACTGCCCTGAGCTCAGCCACCTCTTCGTCACCGTCAAAACGACGAAGGTCCAATTTCTTGTCGACACGGGTTCAGACCTGTGCGAACGCAAGTGAAATGACCCTGTACTAAGGCATCATTTGAGTTGTTTGCGGCCAATGGTACCACAATTGCTACGTATGGCTATGTTTCCCTGCCTTTATATCCAGGCCTCCGTCGTGATTTCACTTGGCGTTTTGTTATAGCTGATGTGACCAAACCAATCATTGGCATAGATTTCTTTTCGTTTCCTAATCTCCTGGTACATATACGCCACAAAAGTCTGATCGATGGCGAGGTGATAGCTTCCGGTTCTAAGTTCCACCAACTCTTGTCAGAATATTCTGAATTAACCCGACCTGCAGGAATCCTTCAAGGTCAAAAACATTTCACTCGGCACCACATCCACACAACACCGGGCCAGCCTGTTTCTTCGAAGCACAGGCGTCTGGCACCAGACCGGCTACGAACAGCGAGGAAAGAGTTCGACACCATGTTGCGCGACGTTCCCAGAGCAGTTGGTCGTCTGCATTACATCTTGTTCCCAAGACAGGCAAAGAATGGAGGTCATGCGGCGATTATCGCGCTCTGAATGCACAAACCATTCTAGACCGATATCCGGTTCAACACATCGAGGACTTTGCCCAGATGCTCTGTAAAAAAAACATCTCAATGGTTGACCTTGTCCGAGCATATAACCACATTCCAGTCGTTGTCGAGGATATATATACCAAAGTCAGCGATCACCACGCCCTTTGGTTCATTCGAATTTCCAAGCATGTCTTCCGGTTAAAGAAATGCGACTCAGACCTTCCAGCGTTTCACTGACGAAGTGCTACTAGGCTTGGATTATTGCTACGCGTACGTAGACGATATCCTGGTTGCGTCCAAAACATTGAAACAACATGAGCAGCGCGTCCGCAAACTTTCAAGTCGTCTCGGCGAATATGGTATACTTATCAACCCTACGAATGTGTTTTGGGCGAGACTGCGATGACATTTCTTGGTTATACCGTCAACGCACAAGGTGAGAAACCTCTCCAGGCGAAAGTTGACGCGATCAAATCTTCTCCGAGGCCGGAAACGGTCCAACAACTCCGTCAGTTTTTTGCATGGGTATGCTCAATTTCTACAGGCGTTTCCTTCCAAATGCTGCTGCACCAAGAAGCTTTTGGTGCATGTAAGAACGATCTGACACAGGCCACACTACTCGCTCATCCAGACCTAAGGCAACGTTGGCCATCATATCAGATGCTTCCAACCATGGTATCGGAGCTGCTCTCCAGCAGAACACTAGCCGGGGATGGCAGCCACTTGACTATTTCACGAAGAAATCAAGTCCAGCGCATCCAAATTACAGCCCGTACGACTGTGAGCTCCTTGCCATCTATAGAGCCGTGCAATATTTCCGACACATGGTAGAGGCTCATGATGTCACAATTCTCACCGACCACAGACCTATTACCTATGCGTTCCAACAGAAGTCCGAGAAGTGCTCACCAGGACAGTTCCGATATCTGGATTTTATTGGCCAATTCACAACTGACATCCAACACGTCTCTGTAAAGATAATGTAGTCGCCGATGTCCTATCTAGAATCGAACCAATATCTACACCCCTTGATTTTTCAGCTCTCCCAAAGTCGCAAGCAGTCGACATTGAATTCCAAGGACTTCTGAACTCTAGCACGGCCTTGAAGTTGACGGAGAAAGACGTCTCGTATGCTCCTACACAACTATATTGTGACACGTCTACGCCAACACTTCGCCTGTACGTCACGGTGCCTTTCCGCCGACAAGTTTTAAATTCCTTGCACGCTTTGGAGGACTGATGGCACGGGATGCCCGAAGCGTGAAAGAGAGACCCGTGGGCAAGGAGAGACACAAACGAGGGACACCATCCTCCCACTTCTACTGCGACCGTCCAGCCACGCACACGTTCAGCTACGACCTTGTGATATTGTATGTTGTTAAATAAAAGTTCTTCTTCACCATTAAACATTGTACCACCTTCTCTCACTCACCTCAAGATCAATATTGGCCCAATTGGATAAACATATGCTTGTCCAAGTTGAATGTTGAAATTCAATCCACCAAGGTTAAATAGGGTAATGGTACTGTAGATTCTTTACGACTGTTTCTCCTGTTTTTAGTATCGAGCATGTACTACTAGTTATATGAACGCTCGGTTCTTCTGATGAGTGACCAACAATTGATCTCGGCCGTGCCAGCCAAGAATAATCAAGTTGGCGATGCAGAAATCCAGTTGAAAAGTGTGAATTTATATTGCATGGCTGTGACGAGAAGAAAACAAAGTCGAATTGATATCATTTTGATTGTCAGTGCAATTGTTTTGGTAAATGTTTGGTGATTCATACTGTTTCACTGTACTGTACAGTATAGTTATAACTATAACCTGTAAACTACAAACTCGAATACTATGAGAAAATCATCTGCGAGTTATTTTCTTCTTATATCAAAACATTTTGTTGATGATTCAAGCTCATAGTTTGCAATGTACCTTATAGATAACACTCTCTTCAAACGTTTCTGCTGCAGATCGTAACCAAGGATCTGTATGGTAGCCAGCTATGAAGAAGAGGTCATTGATGCCTCTGTGTGGAATTATATGTGTACAGTAAATATACTATATAGTATGTGCTTATGTGAGAGAAAAGTACTGATATTTTAAATATGTTATAATAATGTTTAAAAAAATATCATTGATATAGTGTAGTGTCATGTGCTTTGGTGGAAGAGGTGCATGTGATTTGTTCCCCTCGCCCATTAGTGGCGTGCAGAATCAAGCGCTTTGCTAGCGCTAGGTAGGCCCAGCATACGTCACGGCTAGATCAGCTAGCGAGCATCTTTTGCAACTAGCTGTCAAACAGCTGTCAAAGTCATGGCGGAAGATCAAATCGCATTGGGAGCTGCAGCAATTGTATTAGATGCAGGCATTTCTTCTGATTCCTCCTCCGGTGGATCAGAATCGGATTACGAAGTTTTCACTCTTTGCCAATAGAATTGAATATTTTCAAAAACTTTTTGGTCATCTATGACCGCAACGTCGAATTTGTTCCTACAATTATTTACTCATTATATTTAAATATTTCAACTCCTCATTATTTAATTGTTCTGCAGTACTTTCTCCACAGGTATTGTCATTATTACATTATCATACTCAATCTGCAGCTCGACCATATCAAGCGACCCCATGATCTTTGAATTGGCGCTCAAAATTATGGCTGATCTAGCAAGTTAGTAACCTTTTTCACCGCTAGATGAGCTATGTCAGCGGACTTAACAGGCTAGATTCTGGATCGATTTGCTAGATTCTAGCGGAATTAGCCGCTAGAAATTGGAACGACATTTCGACAATGCTAATCTAGCGCCTCATTCTGGAACGCGACTATACTAAGCATCTTTTGACAGCCATGTGTTCAGGATCAATAGAAGTATGCAGTTTTACACCACAAGAAAGATCGATGAATTGAATACTATATTTTTATCATGTTTATCATTAGGAAATACTTATCCCAGTGTTAAAATGGTGAAATTACCAAAAGTAACAATTAAGAAGTAAAATGCAATGTGAAGACATGACAAGACAATAAATATAAATATTGGGGCCTAGAATGAAATGAACAAATTATTATCTCTGCATACACTAGCTGGCCGATTTATTTACAGTTGATCAACTACCCTACTTACGCCCATTTGGAGTACTAGGCCTTTTCACTTTATCAATGAAATAAGATTGAGTGATGAAGATGTGGTCTCAAATACATTATCTGGAAAGACATTTCTCTTCAACAGCAAAACAGTTAACTTTTCAAAGGACAAGAGCACATCTTGTCTTCCGTCCTGCAGGGATAGGAAGTCGTTTGTTGTCTTGTGTCAAGTAAGAATAACCCGCCCGTCGTCCTTTGCCATTACCGCTCGGGTGTTTCCACCCACCCGCCTCACGCTCCTCATCCTGCCGCAACACACTGACGCAACAAATGTACTGTGACGTGTCTATGACCTGTCGGGACGCCCGACCGCCGAAGTTTGAGGGAATACGGATTACACAGGATTTCACATAATGGAATATTTGATTGTGACAATTTTCTTTAGCAATTTTTGCTGAAATTTGAATTGAACAAACACGGAACAATAATAAGACAGTGGTCCAATGAGAATCTTGAATTACCAGGATGGATGATAAGATATGTATGCCTATCTACGGTATTGTCCCTAATATAAGCCAAGGGTTTTTCTCAGAATTAGAGCCCAGAAGTCACCATCAGCTCATATGCGGACCTCGGCCCAATTTCCATCATTTTTACGTGGAGCGTAGGAATAAACAAGAGCAAATTGAACTGTTAGATGAATTGCTTTTGTCTGACCTTGAAAAGCACGAAATTATCTTGAGCTCGAAAAAAAGGAGCAACCCAAATGACCCGAGGCCCCTCAACGGCTTCTCGCACGTAGTTTCGGCTGGCAGTATAACTTCCCGACTGAATTCTGACCCTGATGATGGACAATTTACATGGAAAAGGAGAGAAACCCTTTCATCAGTTAAGTATCTAAACGTTTGAGGGGTCGGCTTATATTCGAGGTAATAGGTTAATATCTATCGTAACCTTCAAAAACTTTCAAAAAACACTTCCAAAAACAATATTCTAGGTATCCGATTCAGCTCAATATCTACAAAATCGTGCCAATTTTCACTAAATAGGTCTAGCTAAATGTAGCTGAATACTCTATAAGACATTTATAGAACATGATGTTAAATGGATCGAAATACCAAGAATCGTGAAGAATAGTAAAAATATATAATCTTGAAAAATATTTGAATTTGCTAGTCTTTTTTATTAATGCTAAATCACAGGCTCGTTGAGATCAAAGGTACAGAGTAACGCGCGGTCAATCCACGATGGCCCACCACGTAGGGCACGTGATCCAGGAGGGAGAACGACTCGAGGCAGTCGACCAGCCATCGCGTCGGCAGGGCCTTGACGAGTTGCATGTTGTACTTGATCTTCTCGTCGCCGGCCTGGTAGATGACGTAGTGAGAACACTGCTCCAGCGGACCACCTCCTTGGGCGTGATATGGGTACAGCTGCAACAAACAACATTACGCTACGTTAAACATTGATACAGTGAACCCTCGTTAAGCTGGAATGAAAGGGACCCCAAAAAATTATTTTGATTTATAAAAATTCGGATTAACCGAAAAGTAATTTCAAAAAAGTCGGCGAACGATGTACGAGATGCTGAGATGGAAGTATTTTTTTTAGGTGTTTTTGGATAGTTGGGAGGATAGTTGGCGGAAATCAAACCCCGGTCTCCTGAATGACGGTCGCTCGTCCACGTGTTACAACGCTTCTGGTCAACCGAACTTTATAATTCACTGTCAACCAGATATACGTTTGCGCTTTCCGATCGTACTCGACAACGAGTGTTGAACTGCTATAATAGTGGCTGGACAAATGTATAACGTACGACTTCTTTCTTAGAAACGTTCCCTGGATTGGGCTCTTCCGACAATACCGTGCCGCCCCCGGCTTCGATCAAGTCGACGAGTTCGAGCTTGCTGAGCTCCAGGACGCCGCGGACGTAGTCCTCGGTGATATCGCGCAGGAAGAAGCCGCACTTGTCAAACAAGCCGGGAAGCTGGAACAAGAGCAACAATAGAATCAATTAGTCTGATTTGAAGCTGTCCTTCCACGAACGCGCTCTCGCTTAGAGGTCAAGTTGGGCCGAGCTCAACAGTCAGAAACCGCGCCACTCTCTAGTCACTAATTGGTCGTTTTTCCAACATGGAGACTAAAATATCCGCTTTGCTTATCCGCTTGAAAGTCAATGGGAGTCGATTTAGCGGAATGTCAGTGTTTTGAAGATAACTTTTCGAACACAGATCACAATATTTCAATACCTTCAAGATGGTGTAAGTAATAACTATTTATCTCACATCGCATAATCGTGAGGCGTATACTCATGAAAATACACATTTTTCAAGTGCATACGCCTGAGCATTATGTGATGTGAGATAAATAGTTATTACTTACCCCATCTCCAAGGTATTAAAAATATCAGTGTTTCCTCGACTTTAGAATTTTGATATCACATGCCGTTCAAATGTTATCATCAAAAAACTGATATTTTGCTAAATCAACTCCCATGGACTCTTGAGCTGTTTTTTACACTACGTGTTTTTACACTACGTAATCATGTAGAGATGCTACATAATCTCCTATCAGGTGCCAGAAGTAACTTGGATAAGCGCGCAACTGCATGTATTTCATTTACTTACATCATTTTGTTGTGATAACCAAGATCTATTGGCGTCTTAGGAAAAGTTCCAAGGTTTCTTAGGTACTGGGAAAGAAGCGGTCGTGGCATGCATTGTGTAAACCATCTCGGCATTAGCCTTAGAGAGTACAAAGGGAAATCACGAAAAAAAACTGTAAAGACGACGGACGGTGGCGGGGTTCGAGCCAAATCCGATTTCGGGCCTGGGGGCACAAAATGTCCTAATACGGCCCTGGACCCTTATTCTTGAGATTTGGGACATGTGAGATGAGTGAAATTTGGGTGAGATTCCAATAATTACACTGAAAATGCCTGTTTGGTAATTCCAGAATTACCTTTACTCAATTAATTTCATTCCACATCATTCTCACCACCTATTTGATTAGTGTGATCTCAAAGTGTGTTGTGAATTATGCAGTGCTCTTGAGATGGCACCACATCAACCGCCACTAAGGCTAATTAACTAGGGAAGGCAGTGACTTCTCATTTGTTCACATATTCACAGGCTGCTATTGGCTAGATCCTGCTAGCCACGTGAAGGGTGTATCTCATGTACTGAAAATACAATGAAACCTCTATCCATTGTTTTTCAATCAATCCATCCACGAATATTCAACATTGATTCTATTGATAACATTGATTCATTGATTCTGAGTGGGGTTAGGAAAAGTGAATGATACATGCAGGAAAACGATGAATCAGGGAACAATGCATGGAGGTTTCACTGCAATTCCAGTTCATATCTCATCATTTTTCAACTCGGGAATAACAAAACGACCAAAAGTGAGTTGGAATAGATGAGTTATCTCATCTCATCCCACAATAGCATCAACCACAAATATATTTATAAACCAATTTTGGACAAGAAATGTCCGAAAACAGTCTCCTCGATTATAATGTGTCATGAAAATGTAAATAATACATTTGAAAAATCAAAGTGGCTCGTGGTAAGTAACATCAGCAAGTCGCTAATCGTGGTAAACGCTATTCACAACTGACATTGGACAAATTTGAAGAATAAGGGTCCTGGTGAGCGTACCTGGTTCCCAGCGTTGAGCCGGGCGCGGCGGGGGGCGTCGCTGGTCGGGAAATTGGTAGTGCCGCCGATCTCGAACAGCAGCGGGTCCATGACGCACTCGTTCGCGGCGCTCTTCAAGATCCCTAGAAAACAAAAACACGCTCACAGTCACATCACGTTACAGACATTCCAACATTTGTCTCTGTGCTTCCTTCTGTTTGTTTGTAAGCACTGCACAGGTCGCACGGTTTCACTGATCAACATGAAACTTTTTCCTCATAAGATTAGGCTGGGCTATTAATTAGTAAAATGAAATCTCTTGGAAGAAATTAACATTTCCAATGAATGTTATCACGTAAAAAATACACGGTAGACCTATCACAGATTTTATTCAAATCAAACGAGACGTTTTGAAGAAGATAATTTAATAAATGATTTTCATTCTGCAAATAGATGGAAATGAGTCTTACACTTGAGAGGAATAAAAGAGCTGGTTGGAATGAAATAAGGAATGGAATAGGAATGGAAAAGAGGAATGGGATAGGTCGAAATAGTTACAATAGTCTCCGCTAGAAAGCACTTGACACCAGTTACTGACAAAATAGGTGCAAGTTACAACTTTTATTTACATAATTTCTAGGGGTGTGCAAGTTCACGTAATTTCGAGCCGAGTCTCTGCCAGAATAGGACTAGAACTCGTTGAAATAATTTTAGACTCGATTTACGAGTCCATTCGAGTCTTTAAATCTACTGACAATTCCAAAATTGAAATGCTCTCTTCTTATTGGCTTAACCTCAATGAGTGACGTCATTAGCTTCAACTCAATGAGTGATCTCATTGGCTGTCAAGTTTAGATGGCAACTATGGAAAATCCTAATGGCAGTCGTTACATGAAGAGACTTTGAAAAAACTGGTGGGAAAATACTGTAGGCCTAGACATTCTAAAAGTTCTGGTAGTTGATGATGTACCGCATTGTCCCGAATATAAGCCGAGGGTTTTTCTCGAAATTTTGAGTCCAAAAGTCACCCTCGGCTTATATGCGGATCTCGGCCTAAAATCGGTCAAAAACACGTTTTTCACCAAATATAATAGGGCGCACTACACATGCCTACTCTGAACAACAGAATCAACTTGAAACTGCAAAATATTGCACTAAAAACAAGATTAATAAATGTTTCATCATGAAGAAGCATCATTTTCCCATTATCTGTCATTTTTATTTGACGCGCAATAATAAACAAAGGCCCACTCAGCAGCTGTGACTGCCTCGTCTTGTCAGACCTTGGTCCTTGACGAGTAGGCGGGCCATATGCCGATCGCGCGTCATCGGCACTAGCCGAGTACACACGATCGTGAGGCCCCAATCAACGGTTTCTCACACGCAGTTGGCATAGCTTCCTCACGCGCGCAATACGAAATTAACTAAATTCAAACTCAGGCGAGTGATGATTGAAGTGGAAAAGGAGATAAAACCTTTTTTTCAATTGTTGATCTAAAAGTTTGGGGGTCGGCTTATATTCGGGGTCGGCTTATATTCGGGACAATACGGTATACCTTCTGTTTTGGCCAATTTGGTGTTCTATCTGTTTTTTCACAACGTCAAATTCTGTGGATAGTCATGAGACAGCAAGATGCCATGATGTATTGAAATATATGGCTCAGGTCTAACCTCAAAAAACAATCAATACCTTGACCATCATAACATGACCTTAACGCATCAGCACGGTTTACTCTGTATTTGCGGAACCTCTTTGTTCATTACACATATTATTTTGGTCAAGACTCGGACACGACTCGAGACTAGTGAACTTATTCGAACTTATTTCGACTCGATTCGGACTCGAAACTAAAAACATGGATATTGATATAATCAGTAGATTATCAATAGGCCTATATGCCTTTATCTTGTATCTTGAATGATTAAAAAGGTACAGGTAGGCCCCTCCACAAATTATCGGAAAGATATAAGATATAGGACATATTTTCAAAATTGTTTCTATGATACAAGATATATCAGTATCTTGAAAACTTCGATAGATACACAAACCTTAGATACTGCCCATCTCCGAGTGCCGTCCGTAACAGTTGTCACATGAATTGGGTGAAAGGGAAAGAGAGAACAGCAGCTTACCTAGGTTCACGAGTAGATAGGACTACTCATGGTGGTGGTGCAGCCGTTGACAGTACACAGAGATGAAAGACTCACAAGATATTTGACATTTCGGCTGTTGCCTTTGTTACAGTAGAGTAGGTTATCAGTTCATCGGTTCAACAGTTATCAACAGATGGACAGTTATCAATTCATCGTTCTTCCAACTCACACGAATCGCTGATGATGGTTGCTCCGAGCAGCATCGCGTGCAGAATACTGGCGCTCGGCTTGCACATGTTGCCTCCCACCATCTCCGCGACCACGTGCGTCACCTCTCTCGTCAACTTGTTGGCGAACTTCTGCCCGAGTAGCTTGGCGACGACACTCAGCTGCGTCGGGTGGGCCAACCACGTCGGCTTGGCGGCGAAGACCAACATCTTACGGTCGACGACGGTTGACGGCTTGTGCTCGACGGCCGGCGGAGCAATGCTCATGACGGCAAACGCTGCTCGCATCACTTCGGTCTGCGCCATGTCGCTGGGAGAAAAGCAGACCGTTTATAATATCTTGGAAAAGATGAGAATTAGGAGATAAGTCTTTATTGTCGTTGGCTATTGATCCACATTAAACAGTAAATCACAGGATTCTCAGAGATGTATATACCCATTGTGTATACGATACCATACCGCATTAACAATGTTGAAGTATTGCCAATACTATTCTAGTAAGATATTATTATTAATTATTAAATAACCAACGTAAAAAGCTATGTAGGCCTACCGTACAATGTTGATTTTAGTAATCACGATTAAAGATTACGAGTAGAGAAAATAAATAATAATACATGGTTATTTGAAATGTAAAGATTATTAATAATGATTATAATAATATGAGTAATACGGTAATAATATTATTAGAATAAAATAATGAAAGTAATAACATGATAATATAGGCTTAGTGAACTAGTAACTGCCTTCATTTTTGGATAAAAGAACTAATTTAGAGTGACGTTTCCACGAATTCTTGGGTGGAGTGACAGCAGTCCTTGATGAATATTTTTTTTACTGTTCTCTCGAATTTAGGGATACATCTTGAATATATCTTATCGGCAATTTATTGAAAAGTTTGACGCCTTGGTAGTCAACTGTATTGGATTATAGCTATGAGTTGTAGGAATAAAACATTTATTTTGATTCTTGGTAGCTTATATTTATGTGAAATATAGCATTTTGTATCAAACTATGATACTAAAAACGCTAGCTGCAACTCTAGATCGACAGCTACGGGATTGTTAACGAAAATTACACATTCTTTCAGTCTGAGGTAGAAAGTTGTCCGAATACCACTCATTTTTTATTCGAGGTAAGAGATAACATTTCTTTCCACCTTGACATTTGTTTTTTTCCGTTAATTTAGAATTTGATCACACTTTTTAAAAAAATGTTTCAAACGATCCAGCTCAACATCTTCAAAATCGTGCTTATTGTCTCGGAATAGCTAAATGTAGGTAAATAGGCCTACTCTAAAAAATACTTTCAAGTGAAATAATAGTGAAATAATACGTCGTGATCTATATTGTGGGAACCACCCCGGCATTAGCCTGGACTACAGTGGGAGAGATGGTCGGCGGCGTAGATCGGACCAGGTCCGGATATTTCCCTCGCCTCTCGGATCACATGAAGCGAGTGCATTACCCACTGCACTGCACGTGCCGGCGCTTTACTTATAAATCCAATTAAAATGTTGTGTATAGTTACATTGATTCATTCCCGTCTGAATTCCTTGCCTCGGTGTCGCGCCCAGTTGTACCAACAGTTGGACCATCTCCACGGGGTTGTGTTCTGCGGCGTCGAGCACGTCGGTGAGACTGCCCGCCGCGATGAGGCTGCGTGCGATGTCCAGGTAGCCTCGCTGCACTGCTTTGTGCTGCACAACCAACAACAACATCAGACCAGACTCGAGGAGTGGCCAGACCAAAATGCATTGAGGGTTGCGTTGGTTTGCTGGCCTCGATGTGGTCAATTATCTTTCTATCCCTCCCATGTTGAGAATATATACCAATGTAACAGCAAAATTAATAGGACCGATTATGCGAGGTATGTAATAATAAAAGGAACGAACTTTGTTTACAAATACACTCAACATGACATTTACTTTTACTGTTAACTGAAACAGTTCCTTATATGAAGTGAAACGGAGATAGTGAGGTTAAATTGTGCATTATTCAAAGTGTGAAGTAATTCATCATAATAATTAATAATAACGCGAACTATATTACAAGTAAATCACATCTGGACGATTTGTTGATGTAATCCAATTCGTGTGAGAAATCCACATGCCACAAACAAATAAGTATCACATTTCATTTAATTGCATTACCAGTTAATATCCTTTTTCATAGGCCTAGCACAGTTGTTTACTTCCACTGCATCTTGGATGGCAATCTGCACTGCATCTTAGATGCAAATATTTGAGGTATATAGAAGGCATGACATCGAGTTTCTACAAAACAACACTAGGTAGAGGTCCAAAAGATGGTTCTAAGGAAAGAGCTCAGGAAATGGAGCGTATTTCCTGTTCAAGATGAGGCACCATGTCAAGGCCGGCAAACCAACGCAACCCTCAATGCATCTTGGTATGGACCAATATGCATGGAGGGAGCAGAGTCTAGACATGTTGTCTAGACTCTGCTCTCAATCTTGTTCTATTTCCAGAGTACTCTCCTTTGAGTAAACCGATTGCTGCTACCTAGTGCGATTGCAATTACCTAGTGTTGTTTTGTGTTGTTCATCCCCTCTAGTGGAAAAAATATTAGCCGTCAAGATGGAGTGAAAAATGAACGGTAATTTGAAAAAGTAAATGAACCTGTACGGAAAGTTTTCACCTCAGTTTAGGAAAACTTGTACAATTCAGCCAGCTGGAACAGACCCAAAGTTGAATCCTCATACTTTATTATTAAATCACCAGTATAATTACCGAGAGAGAACCACTCGATCCATTCATATAATAACTCATTAATCATTATATCTGAATTCTTGTTTTTTGAAATTGCTGAATGAAAATGCCAAAAAGCTCTGTACTTGGCTGAAGATCAGATTTTCGTATGCAGTTGACCACACTATATCAACTTTCTTGTAAGATAAGTCTTGCTGACAGCTGTTATTAGCTTGAGCCGACGTGAACGTAGAGTTAGTTCCTTCACTACCGGTATTAGACTACTCACGGTCGGAAAGTAACCATGGATTTGGCCATAAATTGGTACATATTTTCAACATTGGTGAGACGCGGAGTTGAGCCACCAAAAGCAACCCTCAGTGCATCTTACTATGAACGTTAAGTTGAACTTTAAAGTAGTTTTTGCGGAACGTCCTTAGAGTATGGAAGTCGGGCATATTTCATGAGTAGTGATGTGAGTGTTGAAATATTTCAACAACCTTTGGAATATTTCAAAATTGTTGGAACTCTTGTAAAAGTGTAAGGTCTAGGCCCATGTATGATATAGATGGAAAAACACGAGTATTTGGAAATGCCTGCTCGAGGGGTTACCAACTGTACATTTTAGTGTACATCTGATTTTTTTTTTATTGATTGATTTCTTATTCATAATTTTTCTGATTTTATGTAATTTTTTTTTTGTGATCTGAAAAAAAAATGTGTATTTTCACAATGGGGAGTGCATTAACTGTTCGACAAAAAGACTGTTCGACAAATGAACTGTTCGACTGAAAAAGTGTACGACAAAAAAACGTGTTCAACAAAAAATCTGTTCGACTATTAATGCAGTAGCTTGATGTTTCGGTAAAGCTGTACGCGGGCGTGAGGGGAAATCCTCCTCCGCTTGGAATACTATCAACACCTTTTAATAGAGCCAATTTGTAACCGAGTAGTTAATTTTCTCCTGTTAATATTCAAACAGTTATTTTGTCGAATACTTTTATAGTCGAACAGTTGATTCGTTGAACAGTTTTTTTTTAAAACACTTTTTTTCCCTCCTAACAAAAATTTATTTCCCATTTATTCCCTCTTTTTTTTTCTCAAACACGTTTTTATTCGAACAGTTTTTTTTTCAACTTTTTTTCCAAATACTTTTCCATTCTTTTCAAACATTCATATCCATTTTTCTTTTTTCAAACAATTCGGAAAAAAAAAAATTGAAAAATCAAAGTTCCTAAAATATAATTTTGCGGACTCATTTCGGTCATTGTGGTACTTGATATTGTGTACTATTCATATAGTGATCCTTGATTTAGTGGACCCCAAATGGATGCGAGAGAGTGAAAAACCAAGTTGATATTGTGCACCCTGATTCAGTGACCCCCAGTATAGTGAACCTCAACATGTGCATATTGTGGTCCTTGATTTCCTGATCCCCATGCGGACGACACCCACAAGCATATAGTGAGCTTTACTTTTCTGAGCCTCGAAAATGCCCGACAACCAAGTTGTCATTGTGAGCCTTGACTGATTCAAACCAAAACATTATTTGTCCATTATTTTAAAAAGTCTATCTGGTCGTTTGTTTAGTACTAATTTATTTCCCGCCCAATTATTCTTTTGAGTCTATTAAGAATATCAATAGATAATTTCTCTTATATTATCAAATCAAGAGCGGCAAAACCTATTTAAAACACAATATGAAATAAGAAACAGAGATAATAAATGCTGTTATTTTTCCTTATACTTCACGTAAATAGTAAATAATATACAATAACGAAATATACCATATCCGTAAACCGCGATTATTTGTAACGAACTCTTTTATTGTTTTCATCGAGGCCGAGATCCTATACATTACGCGCGAGTAGCGAACAGAAGATCGCAACATGTCATTGATTACGGTTAGGACGATCAGATGCCTCGCTTGAATTTCCTCCAACCAGAACGTTCGAAAATATTGCACGCAATTCAAACTCATATCACAAGCAATTGGAAAATATTAGTTGCGTTGATAAATTGTCAACATTGAAGTTGATTGATGCGTAATAATGCGCCTTAACGCTTTCGGCACGCACTACAGTTGGATGATAAGCCCATTCGAGAGAGAAAAGCACACTGTCATCAGTATGTTGTATCCAGTAGAATTATTCAAATTAATGGACTCTATATTGGTGGCAGAAAATTGATTAATTTAGTTCTTGGAATGAATACATCCCAAATTTATTGAAGATACACACACATATATATATATATATATATATATATATATATATATATATATATATATATATATATATATATATATATATATATATATATATATATATATATATATATATATATATATATATATACACACACACACACACATATATATATATATAGATATATATAGATATAGATATATATATGAGATTATACAATTAAATACATCACTTCGTGTAGATAGAAACTTTTTCTATGAGTAGGAATAGGTTATATGGAATATGTTTTCAATAACTTAAAGTTCAAGTGACATAAAATATTGTAAGCCTGTAGAAGAAATTGTTCTGAAATTGTACAGGACATTAGGCCCCTAACCATCACCACGTATGTATGTACTTAAGGCAGACGCAATACCGCGCGGCGATTCAAATGATAGACATCGGAGAATATTTCACACATCTTATTGAAACCATAGTGTTTATCATAAAATTTCACTATACATTCATACCAAGCCGCTTTTTCTACGTGAGTTTGAAGATATAGAATGATTATTCTGTATCCATTCAACATAGTCCATTGAATCGACGGATTAAATGAAGTAAATCAATTCTAAAAAGAAAAAGGCTTGCGATTGTTTGCTCATTTTATTTGTTTGTTCAATTTTTGACAAGCAAATTTTGATTCAAAATTAACTTTAAGTTCATATAATAATATTACATCTATATTTTTCCCTTTGAGAAATCCAAACGGTGTGTTCCATCCGACCTTCCTCTTCATAAAAATTCATTCCAATAGGAAGTCTTTTTTTAATCTTGTTTCATTTTTCTGAAGTTTTTCTGAAATGTTTCAGTTATTTTATAAATTCAAGCATTTTTAAGAGTCTCATTTTGTCCGGATCTGGTGGCGAGGGCAGACACCACGTCCACCTGTCGGTGGCAGGTAGGGGTTTGTATTAGAATAGTGTCAATATGCCAACAATTAAAATATACAAAAATAACACACATATATATTCTAATGTTTGAAAAAAAAGAGAAAGAAATTCTCTAGAAAAATGTTTGAAAAGAAAGGTTCGAAAAGTTTTCTTGGGAATTTGCATTAAAAAAAAAATGTTTAAAAAAAAATTGGGAAATAAATGTTTGGGACAAAGAATTGAAACAAAACTGTTCGAATAAATACGTGTTCAAGAATATCAACTCGGTTTTTCACTCTCTCGCATCCATTCGGGGTCCACTAAATCTATAGTGGGCCTATATTTGTAACACATTCGTATGAACATTCCTGAAAGAATTGTGATTATACATATATATATATATAAAGGCTACTAGATTTTTACAATAAAGTGATACAATACATGATCTTCAGTAATAGACCAGATATGAATTGAAATCTAATTAGTATATTGTGTAGTTAATTCCATGACTTTGCTGTGGAAAGATCTCATATCTCATATGCTGCCACGTAAGATGCCTAAGAGAAGGGGCTAAAATATAAGTTCTCAAAAGAAACACGGGTTGCTGGTCGCTGCTGTATACACAAGGCTCTGACGTAGAACATTGAGGATCAGGAAATCAAGGCTCACAATCACAACTTGGTTGTCGGGCATTTTCGAGGCTCAGAAAAGTAAGGCCCACTATATGCATGTGGTCGTCGTCCGCATAAGGATCAGGAAATCAAGGACCACAATATACACATGTTGAAGTTCACTATACTGAGGGTCACTAAATCAGGGTGCACAATTTTAACTTGGTTTTTCACTCTTGCATCCATTTGGGCTCCACTAAATCAAGGATAACTATGTGAGTATGATGAGGTGCAGAATAAAGTAAGGCGTACACAGTGGTGTAGTCGTAAAAAATAGAGTGCCAGGGAGGTGGCATCACGTCTGCCCCGGCAGTGGTGCTGTCGTAAAAATAACGAGTTATACCCAAGAAATTTCGCAAAAAGCTGAATATGTAATTCAATTAGCAGTCAATGAGATTCCTAATTTGGGTTGGCCCCCCAAATGCCCCGCAAGGAAAAATTTGAAAATTGTTTTCTAAGCAATTATATTCAGTGAGTTTGGTATGGGTCTATTTGTAATTCCAGCATGTGGCCATGGCAGACTGGGACTGCCTGAATGAATTATTACTATTATCACCAGATTTTCATTTTAATATCTACTTTGTCCCATGATTAGACATAGAATAACAGATTGCCAAAGATCAGCGACCTACGCCGCCCTGCCTCCGCTTTAAAATTGGAAGCAGGGCTACGCCCTGCTCCCCAAAATAGTATCAGGGCGCTGCCCTGGACCACCCTGGCCCCACTGCATGCCTGGGCGTACACAATATCAAGGACCAAAATGAGTTGGAAAGATTATTTTTTGGGAATTTTTTTTTTTTATTTTTTTTTTTCAAATTGTTTGAAAGAAGAAAAATGGATATGAATGTTTGAAAGGAATGAAAAAGTATTTGGAAAAAAAAGTTGAAAAAAACTGTTCGAATAAAAACGTGTTCGAGAAAAAAAAAGAGGGAATAAATGGGAAATAAATTTTTGTAAAGAGGGAAAAAAAGTGTTTGAAAAAAAAAACTTGGAAGAAAAAACTGTTCGACGAAAAAACTGTTTGACAAAAAAACTGTTTGAATATAAAAGTGTTCGACAAAATAACTGTTTGAATATTAACAAGAGAAATTTAACTGCTCGGTTACAAATTGCCGCTATTAAAAGGTGTTGATAGTATTTCAAGGGGAGGAGGATTTCCCCTCACGCCCACGTACAGCTTTACCAAAACATCGAGCTACTGCATTAATAGTCGAACACATTTATTGTAGAACACTTTTTTTGTCGAACACTTTTTCAGTCGAACAGTTCATTAGTCAAACAGCTGATAGCATTTCATTATTCTTGATTTTTTTCATCTTTCGTGATTTTTTTCTATTTCTCGTGATATTTGGAGAAAAAATGATTTTTTAATTTTTCTTCAATTTTTTTTATTTTATGTGACTTTTTTTTCATTTCTTTCGAAGAGTGCACCTGATTTTTTAGTCGTAACCCTTTGTGCCTACCTAAAGCCAAGCTAGGAATGAGATGTACAGAACGCACCGTAGCCGAACTTTCATGGTTACAAAAATGGAAAATTTTCCAGAACTATGTATTGCTGAATTATTGTTCTATATACTGTAGACTTAAATCTCATTTTTTAGTATGCCTAGTATGAATTGAGGCCCATACCAAAATTGACAAAATTGCTCAGTTTGTAAAGTATTCAAGAAACTCACCAATGGGGACCAATGACAGTAAGTTTTCAACGGAATTGACGTCAGCCCCTTCAGCAATCAGGCTTTGAACCGTTTGGAAATCGCCACGAATACAAGCGACTTGCAGAGGCGCTTCACCACGACTGAAACATTTCTCCGTCTGAGGAGTCGCCATTTCCTCCACATTTCTGGCAGCCTTCATCTGAGACGGCACATCCTTCTGTTCGTTATCTTCCTTCGCATCTTGGTCTGTTTTTTTCGGAGTCGCATTCCACTTTCTACGTCGACGAGGAGTTTGGTGGTTTTCAGCAACGATCTTGTCCGCTGGCGTCTCCGAGTTCAACTGCGCTTGAAACTTGCTTCTGTTCAATTTAATAACTTCCAGTGTCCCACTTGGTGTGCTGTTTGATTCTTGTTCCGGGAATGTTAGACCAACACGAGGCAAGTCATCGTTCTCATCCGGAATAACTATTGTTTCCGAGGTGGTAGAAATAACCATTTCATTTTCGGAACATTCCTGCGATTGATTTACCCCAGAAGTTCCTGCCGTAACGATTTTAGACTTATTGCGCGACTTTCTTCTCAAAACACGTTTGTCTGAATCAGATGCTGAAACAGCCATTGCACTGGGTGTTTTTTTTTTATCACTCTCGCACTTGATTTGCATCATATTGGCCAGTTTGGACGTGAGCTCCCTCAGGCGTATGAACTTGGCATCGTTCAGTTGAAAGGAATTTTCTCCACATAGCGGACAAGTCGTACTCGGCTCACTTGGCATACACTCGTGGCAGATCACATGGTCGCACGCGATATACGCACAGGAATCAACAGTATATTTACCGCTGAAAAAAGTGGATGTCACATTTCAATTAGGATATTTAGAGGTTCACTAGAAGTTGATTAGTTGTTCATTTGTCATCTCCCCTGGCTACCTGTCTTATTGTATTGAATTATCAGTCAATTAGTTTTAACAAACCATTTAACAAACTGTTGAAATACTGGGTCTTGGCCGCAATCTAATAAGAGCCTGTTGAAGAGTCTGTTCTCGCCAATCAACTGATTGGGTCAATAAAATAACCCAGTTAACCAGGGGAGATGATGACAAGTCAACTCTTAGGAAATTATTGAGATCCAGGCGGAAGAATGTAGGCCTTGTATTCACTTCAAAAAGTGTCAGTGGATCCAGGGCCGGCCCGTGGGCTGGGCGACCTGGGCGGCTGCCCAGGGCACAACATTTCCAGGGGTGCAAAAATATACTGGCGCTTGGATGGCAAAATACAGTCTTGGATTATATATGAATTAAATACGACTATTGATTTGAATGATCTCCGCACATGAATGGAAGATTATAGTTGCTTAGCGCGAACTAGCGCTATCCACATTACATACTTCATACCTTCTTCACTTGCATTCGCTTTCACTATGCACACCTAGTTTGGGGGCACACAATTGAGTCCTTGCCTGGGGAATGGGACTCTGTAGTAACAGTACCTGTGATTGGCAAATATCAGTTAGACATCTCTAGTTCTATTAAAAAATTAATTTGGGGTCATTCCTTGAGAAATCACCCAACACTGGTTGCTGACACATTTTAGATTATTTTGAAAATCTGCACATGAATTTTCACATGTCAGTAGATTACAAAACTGGATGAATTTCATTTTTTGAATCATTAGTTTAGAAGTTATGGGCATTAGAAGATCTGCTGGCGTAGCAAAAATGGTGCTTCTAGAGATTAGCGGTTAATTCAGCCACCACCAAAGGGTTGAACCGATTGTAACGAAACTTGGGTTACAAGGTTTGAAAAGTGTGATCTACAAGAAAATGAGTTCAAAATACCCTTTTTCTAATTGTTAGTGATATAAGTGAAGGTCAAAGTATTTCTATCAGAAAGTGATTTTCCCATACCTTGGGGTGCCATAACTCGATAAGGGTTGAGAATATCAAATTGAAATATTTTTATTCAAACACTTTACGTAGGGCCTACATGTGTTCGTGAAAAAAAATACACTTTGGTGATTTTCTGCACCCTTATTACCAAAATTAATTACTGAATGTGTTGAAAACTCAAAAATTTGGATTTTCAAGATTGCACAGCAAAAAAGGGGTAACTCCAAAAAAACTGAAAATTCATATTCAGGTCAAGCTATACACAAGGAACAATTACCCGAAAACTTTGAGTTGATGTTTTCACCTAGTATAGAAGTTACAGCCCTTCGAATATGGTCATTTTCGATGTTTGGCAAGCATCTCATAGACACTCGGTAAACTCTACAATCATTCGCGTTACCATTATCTGATTCAAATTGAATATTCAGGTGCATAGTTATTTATTTATATGTTCTTTAGTTGTATTATCCATGAAAATACACATATGTACAAAATTATTCAGCAAACTGTTATCGAGTTATTTCACCTCAAAGTATGGAAAAATCACTTTCCAATAGAAATACTTTGACCTTCAATTATATCACCAAAAAATAGAAATGAATGTATTTCGAACTTATTTTCCTGTGGGTCTCACTTTTTAAACCCTGAAACCCATATTCGTTACAATCGGTTCACCCCTTTGGTGGTGGCTGAATTAACCGCTAATCTCTAAAAGCACCATTTTTGCTGCGCCAGCAGATCTTCTAATGCCCATAACTTCTAAACTAATGATTCTGAAAATGAAATTCAACCAGTTTTGTAATCTACTGACATGTGGAAATTTATGAGCAAATTATCGTAATAATCTAAAATGTGTCAGCAACCAGATTGATTCAAATTGAGTGATTTCTCATGGAATGACCCTCAAATAGACATCTAAATCTCATCTGAAACACGTTGAACCATATTAAAAAAGGTGTAATTTTTTAAAAATCCCTGCGGGGCCAGGAAAGGGGCTTCCCCCTGCGGGTCGCCGGCTTCGCATCAACGGGCCTTTGCACCACTGTTCGTATATGACATTTTCTTTTCCACTACTATATCCCCTGCCCCCTTCCATCACCATCGCAATCGGCAAACTATAGGATCAGTAACGTCTCAAGCTTCGCCCTCGACTTTATAGAATCTACTCATATGTCGCCCAGGGCGCGAAAACATCACGAGCCGGCCCTGAGTGGACCAACAAAAACGACCATTAGCGCTAACGATCATGGATTCGTGTTCCGGTTAAATAGTACCTAATTCTGATTATCAGTACTGGGAAACATTCTTTTTTCTAAATTGTGCTCAATAACCTCACGACAAGCTAGGAGTGATGATGCACGAAAGTACGTTTCTCAACTCACTATTCATATCCAGGCCTAGGCTTATAATATCCAGGTCTGGACATCGACATTACAGTAAATGTAATAAAGTTTACTGCTCACAAATATAAAACAACGCCCAGCTAACGAGTCAAGGTGGTTCGTATTTCGAGTGTAAGCCTAGGCCTACCTATTATAAAGTCGATGTTTCAAGGTCTTGTTTCTCATTGTTAGAAAAGTTGAGGCTAATTAGTGGTTGACTTTTAACGCCACGTTGGCCTAAAGGTGACTCTAAAAGCTAAGAAACTTTCACTTTTATGTTGACAGTGGACACCCTTCATGTTACCATTAAGATAATACCCTAGGACCAAATGGCTGTGGGCGCATGGCAATTTTTAGGTTACAATTAGTCCAATAGTTTAAAGGCATATCTCACCATTTTGTACAATAGAGCATTGAATCAACGATCTTTTTCACAGCATCTTTAGTGGAGCCTTTTCTTCCACCTTCCGCCATATCGGAAGTAGGATAAAACACTGATTAGAAATGAAAATACTGGGCTATCTTGGGCACCGAACACTTCGTTCTTGTTCCAAGGACGATTCCGTTTTCCGTGTTTCCCTCCAATACTCGCCGCTCGCGGTTTGTTGACCAATCAAAATGCTTGGAACATTATTATTGAAATTACAATAGATTAACATTAAATTACATAATTTGACCATTTATTTAGGGTAGCATTTTGTCATTAGTTATATTATCTAATTATATTTTACTGTGTCAATTGCTTCAGCCTACCCAGTTGAAGTCAAGTTATTACTAATGATTAAGGATTAATGTTTTCGGTTTGAATAGTATAAAGTTCGGAGCAGTCGTTTGATCATGACTAACGTAGTGCTTTATGTGTAACTAAGTGTCATCGACCAATGAGAACATGTTCCTCATTCATAACTTCATCCAGGTCTTTGCCACTAGTTGTTTTCCGTTGCTTTCCATGATCACCTTTCCCTCCGAACCTTTGTGACGTCAGCACAGAACCAATAGAAATTAGAGGATTAAGAGGAGGGACACTGCATCATAGGCGGCTTCTTTCAAAAAATAATCTTTAGAAAAAATCGAGTTAAACAATACGTCTTCTTGTTGCTGGAAAAATGCTGGAAATATGTCAGGTGTATTGGGATACGTGTTCCTCAATCTCGATGAGCTTGAACGAAGATCTCATTGAATTCATATTTCTTCATATAAGAGCCGATTATAGCACAGGGACTGTACATAAATGATGTCACACAATTTTAGGGTACATCGAATCCTTCCCTCCTCCCTTGACGGAGTTGGTCACAGAGATGATGACCCCCCTACTTTAATGATGTCACAATCCAGCCAATATTAATCCCCCTCCCCCATTCCATTGAAATTATTCATGCGAATTCGATAAAACTGGGGTTGGGATATTGAAAAAAAGTTTTCCTCGATTTTTTAGCCCCTAAATCCCCTAAAAACCACCTAAATTCTGCATTGAAATTCAATTTCATACAAATTATATGGCCTCAACTTATTTTCCTGAAAATTGGAAGAACAAATAATTTGTAGTGTAAAAATGGATGTCACATTAATGTGGCCCCCCCCCCCCCCTCCCTCACCAGTTCCCACACATTGTCACATGGTTGATGACCCTCCCCCCCTCCCAAAATATGGACGTCATTTATGGACAGCTTCATACTATAATATTGAACACGTTATACTCATCTTGTTCAAACCGACCTTTATTTCGAATATGTCGGATGACGAAAGCGCCATTTTCAAAATTGTTCGGGATTTGGACTTAAAATCTAGCTAGTTGAGTGTTTTTCTTCAATGTTGCCCAGCCATTCAAACAGACAGAATGATAGTTAGGCCCATTAAATAACTGGTGCGCTCTAGGCAAAATACATTTCACTATAATTGGTCGCTTATGTCATTTTAAAACTATAGAGAAGTACCAAGATCTCGTTCATGCCACATTTACCATTCGTCGCAGCAAACTGGAATTTGGTCAGAAAAGACATAAAGGTGTGAAAATGAAAAATAGCGCTCTTGTTTTTCTGCCTTTATTACATCGAAATATGTGATGGAATATTTTTCAGGGATATAAATTATTGATAATTAAACCCTTGGACAAATACAATATCCTACAATCTTTTCAATACTGGAGGCTTAAATTCATTTTTTTCATAAGCCTGACATTTCCAGTACTGTCCCTCATTATTTCTTTATTCCTCTGAAAAAGGGGAGTGACAGGTCTTTGGAAGTGACACAGTCCGGAAACGGCAGGCTTACCTCAATGTTGAAAGTCATTTTATATTTGATTTGTCCAAGAAAATTATTGTTTCATCATAACCAGTGCCGGACTGGGCGAAATGCTGGCGGAATGAATATCAAAATGGGCTGGTCACCCGCAAATATGTTTGGCCACGATCGTACTGTTCTTTCACTTCAACGTTCCACTTCCATTCGAGGTTGTACCCGAATGATGGTATCTAGTGGAACCAGTTTAATAAAACTGGCCCCAGCCAAGCATTTTTATAATTTTTAGGATATCATTGGTTATTTTGAATGAGATATTTTTGTATTCTCAATGATATTGAGATTCATTACATAGTAAGTGAGTATTACCTTGTTAAATCAGGTACCACCGAAACACACTAGGATATGGTATAAACATTTGATTAGGATGGTCACCCAGTGAGAATTGGGATTTTTATGATATTGTTGTTTGATGAAATCAAATTGTAAAATATAGGTATGAATTCGATTGTAAATAGCTTATCGCTGGAATGTAATAACTTGCAAAAAAAAACTTCATGCAACTTGAATCCAGGATAACTATTGCAATTACATCAATGAGCATGGCTATGTGTGGACGTCTACCGAAAGCAAAGAAATACATGTATGTCTAGAAAAATAATGATTTAGAAAAAAAAATCTCTGCAGGACACAGAGATGTGGGTCCCCCAACCTTCTGTTAAACTATAACCATTTTGGCTTCGGTCGATCACATACCTCAATCCTCAATCACAAAAACCCACCTCTTCGTGCCACGTTGACCGCATTTTCAATTTTTGACTGGGCCGTTTTCGAGTGCCAGTTTGCCACTGATCATAACATTGAACATGAAGTTTAAAGGAATAAAGTGAATAACCGGTAGCCTACGACTAAGATATTGATTAATAAAAGTTTTTCTTGACCACCTTCTCTCACTTACCTCATTGGTGACCCCAACGTGATTCGACGTATTAATATTGTCCCAGGACAAAGTGAGTGAAAAGGTTCTTCATTCAAGATGGAAAATGCTGATGTCGATGCACAAACAAATCACGTAAGAGTATGCGTACCACCCTTTTGGGCCGAAAAGTCAGCACTTTGGTTCTCGCAGTTGGAGGGCCAATTATACATTACACAGGACCCCAACAAATTTTGGTATGTAATTTCTTATTTAGAGAATAAATACGCGTTGGAGGTCGAGGATATTACCACTAACCCTCCCAACAAAGGCAAGTACCTCAAAATTTAGTCTGAGCTAATTCATCAACTTTCTACGTCTCGAGAAACGTTAATTGAGCAGCTTTTAGAGCACAAAGAGATTGGAGATGGAACACATTCCCAATTTCTTTGTCATCTACAAACTTTGGCAGACGTAGGATATAGTGCTCGACGATTTCCTGCGCACGCTCTAGATTGGCCACACAATCCATCGCCCTTGATGCAATAGCCCAGCTGGCAGACAAGATTCATGGTGCCGTTCCCCGTCCACAAGTCGCTGCTGTGTTGCTAGACAACACTAACATCGCTGCGATGGTCCACAGGATCGACGAGGCAACACAGCAGGTAGCAGCATTGTCCAGGCCTACCAGCCGCCGGAACAAACCACGCTCACGTTCATACTCAAGAGATGGCCAGCAAAGCACAGGTGAGAGTTAATCAACCCTAGATAAACAACATAGCCTAACGATGCCTGTTGGTAACACTGGAGGTATGAGGAAGGTGCCAAGAAGTGTAAGCAGCCATGCAAGTACACGCAGGGAAACGACCAGGGCAGGCAATGATGGCGGCCAACAACCACTGCCCTGAGCTCAGCCACCTCTTCGTCACCGTCAAAACGACGAAGGTCCAATTTCTTGTAGACACGGGTTCAGACCTGTGCGTTTACCCTCGAACGCAAGTGAAATGACCCTTTACTGAGGCATCATATGAGTTGTTTGCGGCCAATGGTACCACAATTGCTACGGATGGCTATGTTTCCCTGCCTTTATATCCAGGCCTCCGTCGTGATTTCACTTGGCGTTTTGCTATAGCTGATGTGACCAAACCAATCATTGGCATAGATTTCTTTTCGTTTCCTAATCTCCTGGTAGATATACGCCACAAAAGTCTGGTCGATGGCGAGGTGATAGCTTCCGGTTCCAAGTTCCACCAACTCTTGTCAGTATATTCTGAATTAACCCGACCTGCAGGAATCCTTCAAGCTCCAAAACATTTCACTCGGCACCACATCCACACAACGCCGGGTCAGCCTGTTTCTTCGAAGCACAGGCGTCTGGCACCAGACCGGCTACGAACAGCAAGGAAAGAGTTCAACACCATGTTGCAGGCGGGGGTAGCGCGACCTTCCCAGAGCAGTTGGTCGTCTTTATTACATCTTGTTCCCAAGACAGGCAAAGAATAGAGCGTTTCGCTGACGAAGTGCTACTAGGCTTGGATTATTGCTACGCGTACGTAGACGATATCCTGGTCGCGTCCAAAACATTGGAACAACATGAGCAGCGCGTCCGCAAACTTTCAAGTCGTCTCAGCGAATATGGTATACTTATCAACCTTACGAATGTGTTTTTGGCGAGACTGCGGTGACATTTCTTGGTTATACCGTCAACGCACAAGGTGAGAAACCTCTCCAGGCGAAAGTTGATGCGATCCAATCTTCTCCGAGGCCGGAAACGGTCCAACAACTCCGTCAGTTTTTGCATGGGTATGCTCAATTTCTACAGGCGGTTCCTTCCAAATGCAGCTGCGCCAAGAAGCTTTTGATGCATGCAAGAACGATCTGACACAGGCCACACTACTTGCTCATCTAGACCTAAGGCAACGTTGGCCATCATATCAGACGCTTCCAGCCATGGTATCGGAGCTGCTCTCCAGCAGTACACTAGCCAGGGATGGCAGCCACTTGACTTTTTCACGAAGAAATCAAGTCAAGTCATGGCGGAAGATCAAATCGTATTGGGAGCTGCAGCAATTGTATTAGATGAAGGCATTCCTTCTGATTCCTCCTCCGGTGGATCAGAATCGGATTACGAAGTTTTCACTCCTTGCCGATAGAATTGAATACTTTCAAAAACTTTTTGGTCATCTATAACCGCAACGTCGAATTTGTTCCTACAATTATTTACTCATTATATTTGAATATTTTAACTCCTCATTATTTAATTGTTCTGCAGTACTTCCTCCACAGGTATTGTCATTATTACATTATCATACTCAATCTGCAGCTCGACCATATCAAGCGACCCCATGATCTTTGAATTGGCGCTCAAAATTATGGCTGATCTAGCAAGTTAGCAACCTTTTTCACCGCTAGATGAGCTATGTTAGCGGACTTAGCAGGCTAGATTCTGGATCGATTTGCTAGATTCTAGCGGAATTAGCCGCTAGAAATTGGAACGACATTTCGACAATGCTAATCTAGCGCTAGCTAAGCGCCTCATTCTGGAACGCGACTATACTAAGCATCTTTTGACAGCCATGTGTTCAGCATCAATAGAAGTATGCAGTTTTACACCACAAGAAAGATGGATGAATTGAATACTATATTTCTATCATGTTTATCATTAGGAAATACTTATCCCGGTGTTAAATGGTGAAATTACTAAAAGTAACGATTAAGAAGTAAAAAGCAATGTGAAGACATGACAAGACAATAAATATAAATATTGGGGCCTAGAATGAGATGAACAAATAATTATCCCTGCATACACTAGCTGGCCGATTTATTTACAGTTGATCAACTACCGTACTTACGCCCAATCGGAGTAATATTCACTCTATCAAATGAAATAAAATTGAGTGATGAAGATGTGGTCTCAAATACATTATCTGGAAAGACATTTTTATTCAACAGCAGAACATAGTTAACTTTTCAAAGGACAAGAGCATATCTTGTCTTCCGTCCTGCAGGGATAGGAAGTTGTTCGTTGTCTTGTGTCAAGTAAGAATAACCCGCCCGTCGTCCTTTGCCATTACCGCTCGGGTGTTTCCACCCACCCGCCCACGCTCCTCATCCTGCTAGCACACACTGACGCAGCAAATGTACTGTGACGTGTCTATGACTAGTCGGGACGCCCAACCGCCGAAGTTTGAGGGAATACGGATTACACAGGATTTCACATAATGAAATATTTGATTGTGACAATTTTCTTTAGTAATTTTTGCTGAAATTTGAATTAAACAAACACGGAACAATAATAAGACAGTAGTCCAATAAGAATCTTGATTCACCGGGATGGATGATGAAATATGTATGCCTATCTACTGTATTTTCCCAAATATGGGCCAAGGGTTTTTCTCAAAATTAGAGCCCAGAAGTAACCATCAGCTCATATGCGGACCTCGGCCCAATTTCCATCATTTTTACGTGGAGCGTAGGAATAAACATGAGCAAATTGAACTGTTAGATGAAATGGCGATGAGTCGCTGTGATGAAGCGGACATGATCTACTATTATTAGTCTTAACTTGATCTATAGTATAATTTTAGACCCTATACCGTATGCAAGTACAGTATTGTTACTGTACTTGGATAACCTACTTTAGGGTTAGTATATAAACTCACCCCTAGTTACTCTCTGCAGTTCTTTTCTCTCTCGCTCGACTTCAGTTCTGTCAGTTCACGCACATCACGCTCGACAATGCGGTAAGTGTCCATATTATGTGTACTTTATTATTATTATATTATTATATTCTATATTATGACGTTTCTAAATAAACATAAAACTAGAGCCATGTTTGATCGACTTCTGAATTCTTGCCTCACGGCAAGGGGAATCCACGCCTCGCCTTTTTCTCCTCTCCCTCAAAATCATGGGCTGTCAATTGCCCCCAAAATTGACTGGTGACAGTTGCTATCAAACCCCGCTCCATAACAGTCGCCATTTCCTTAACATTTCTGGCATCCTTCATCTGAGACGGCACATCCTTCCGTTCGTTAGCTTCTTTCGCATCTTGGTCTGTTTTTTCCGCAGTCGCCATTTCCTTCACATTTCTGGCAGCCTTCATCGGAGACGGCACAGCCTTTCGTTCGTTAGCTTCCTTCGCATCTTGGTCTTTTTTTTTCGGAGTAGCCATTTCCTTCATCTTCTGGCAGCCTTCATCGGAGACGGCACATCCTTCCGTTCGTTAGCGTCCTTTGCTTCTTGGTCTATTTTTTTCGGAGTCGCATTCCACCTTCTACGTTGACGAGGAGTTTGGTGGTTTTCAGCAAAGATCTTGTCCGCTGGCGTCACCGAGTTCAACTGCGCTCGAAACTTGCTTCTGTTCAATTTAAATTTTTTGCGTGTCCCACTTGGTGTGTTGTTTGATTCTTGTTCCGGGGATGTAAGACCAACACGAGGCAAGTCATCGTTCTCATCCGGAATAACTATTGTTTCCGAGGCGGTAGAAATAACCATTTCATTTTCGGAACATTCCTGCGATTGAATTACCCCAGAAGTTTCTGCCGTAACGATTTTAGACTTATTGCGCGACTTTCTTGTTGAAACGTGTTTGTCTGAATCAGATGCTGAAACAGCCATTGCACTGGGTTTTTTTTTTTTATTACTCTCGCACTTGATTTGCAATGAATTGGCTAGTTTTGATGTAAGCTCCCTCAGGCGTATGAAGTTGGGATCGGCGGCGACGTTCAGTTGAAAGAGATTTTTTCCACACAGCGGACAAGACGTACTCGGCTTACTTGGCATACCCTCGTGGCAGATCACATGGTCGCACGCGATATACGCACAGGAATCAACAGTATATTTCCCGCTGGAAAAAGTGAATGTCACATTTCAATTAGGATATTTAGAGGTTCACTGGAAGTTGATTAATTGTTCATTTGTCATCTCCCCTGGCTACCTGTCTTATTGTATTGAATTATCAGTCAATTAGTTTCAACAAACCATTTAACAAACTGTTAAAATACTGGGTCTTGGCCGCAATTTAATAAGAGCCTGTTGAAGAGTCTGTTCTCGCCAATCAACTGATTCGGACAATAAAATAACCCAGTTAACCAAGGGAGATGATGACAAGTCAACAGTTGGTCAACTCTTAGGAAATTATTGAAATCCGGGCGGAAGATTGTAGGCCTTGTATTCACTTCAAAAAGTGTCAGTGGATCAACAAAAACGACCATTAGCGCTAACGATCATGGATTCGTGTTCCTGTTAATTTGTCATGTCAGGTACCTAATTCTGATTACTAGGAAAACGCCTTATATGCGTTGTGAGATGACTTAGAAGTATGGAAATGTAGAGTTAAGAACATTTTGTCAGCTCAATGTACATATACAGGCCATGGATCACTTCAAAGGTTTAAGAACCGCGGCTGTCTGTTGGTATATAAACCTTGGTTTCCAAACAATTATACCAGTGCCTTCTTCATATCCATCACAGATTTTAAACGTTTTAATTTATTGGTGACACTTGTTGCTCACATTTAATAGTTTCTTAATTGCTTTCTCGATTGCTTTTATTGATGTGTGAAAAAGTATATTAAAAATGCGTTTTCTTCGTTATTTCACATCCGATTGTTCCATAAAGAGCTTAAAATAGGTATGGTAGATCTTTCCACATTCAGTATAAATTTGAGAGCTTTTGAAAAAAAAAATTCCAAGTATTTCTCCCCTGGCCTATTCTTATGTTGAATTTCCATACTTTCCATTTTTTTTCCGGAAAAACCGTCCGACCGATTTTTCTGAAAAACAATCCCAACCTATTCTGGTATAACACCAATTTGTAAAAAAAAGTTTCGAGTTGATTGAAACTTTTTCCTGACCTGTGTATGCCGCGTACAAAATTACACACAAAAAACAATAAAAAAAAAAACATAAAAACCAAGCCCAAAATTTGTCGGTATATGGAATGAAAATCTTCGCTACGCTCATCTAATCAGTACCAGGAAACATTCTTTATTCAAATTGTGCTCAATAAGACAATAACCTCGCCACAAGCTAGAAGTGATGATGCACGAAAGTACGTTTCTCAACTCACTATTCATATCCAGGCCTAGGCTTATAATATCCAGGTCTGGACATCGACATTACAGTAAATGTAATAAAGTTTACTGCTCACAAATATAAAACAACGCCCAGCTAACGAGTCAAGGTGGTTCGTATTTCGAGTGTAAGCCTAGGCCTACCTATTACAAAGTCGATGTTTCAAGGTCTTGTTTCTCATTGTTAGAAAAGTTGAGGCTAATTAGTGGTTGACTTTTAACTCCACGTTGGCCTAAAGGTGACTCTAAAAGCTAAGAAACTTTCACTTTTATGTTGACAGTGGACACCCTTCATGTTACCATTAAGATAATACCCTGGGACCAAATGGCTGTGGGCGCATGGCAATTTTTAGGTTACAATTAGTCCAATAGTTTAAAGGCATATCTCACCATTTCGAACAATACAGCATTGAATCAACGATCTTTTTCACAGCATCTTTAGTGGAGCCTTTTCTTCCACCTTCCGCCATATCGGAAGTAGGATAAAACACTGATTAGAAATGAAAATACTGGGCTATCTTGGGCACCGAACACTTCGTTCTTGTTCCAAGGACGATTCCGTTTTCCGTGTTTCCCTCCAATACTCGCCGCTCGCGGTTTGTTGACCAATCAAAATGCTTGGAACATTCTTATTGAAATTACAATAGATTAACATTAAATTACATAATTTGACCATTTATTTAGGGTAGCATTTTGTCATTAGTTATATTATCTAATTATATTTTACTGTGTCAATTGCTCCAGTCTACTCAGTTGAAGTCAAGTTATTACTAATGATTAAGGATCAATGTTTTCGGTTTGAGTAGTATAAAGTTCGGAGCAGTCGTTTGATCATGACTAACGTAGTGCTTTTCGGGTAAAAAGGTTCGGAGCAGGGACACCGACTTTAATCATTTTGACTAACGTAGTTTCATCACCATATATAAATACTAGTTAAATACCACATGAGACAGTAGCGGTACCATTTATTGTGTCCCTTGATATACTGTCCCTCAATATGGTTATTCTGTACTTTGATTTAGTGTACCTCGATATGTGTTTTGTGTACCTCAAATGTTGTTTTCTGTCCCTTGGTATACTGTACCTCAATTCGGGTTATAGTGTACTTTGATAAACTGTACCTTGCTTTTTGTGGATAGTGACCTTTGATTTTCTGTCCCTCAAAAGCAAAGTACAGTATATCAAGGGTCACAATACTAGTACCCTATTGAAGTACACTTTGTACAATTCGAGGGTCACAAAAACAAAGTACAGAAAAACCTCCGATATTTTCAAGGTACAGTTTCACAACTTGGACACAAATCTTTTCAAGGCACACCATATCGAGGTACAGTTTCCACATTTTCAAGGGACAGAAAAGCAAAGTACAGTATATCAAGGGTCACAATACTAGTACCCAATTTTTCTTCACAAAATCGATTCAATCGATTAATCGGGTGGATGGAAATCGATTTTCGGGAAAAACTCGATTCACTTAAAGGCCTAATTATAATATTAAAAAATAAGTAGAAATCCACTATTTCATTATCAAACGCTTCCGCAACTATATTCTTAGTACCTTATTAAAATAGACGTCAATCCCTGTTTCAGGTTTATGTTTATGCCCTTAACAACTTGAAGATAGGGAGGAACTCATAAAATATATCCAACATATGAAATTATATTAAATTGCATAGATATAATTAAACATATTGATTTATATTGTAGGGCAAGAATGAATGGCATGCTAGGTTCAACGCAAACAAAAACTCCCACCACCACACGATGTAAAACGACCATAAATACATGTACCTCTATACTTCTTCAAAACGCTGTAATTGTTATTTGATCGAATTTGATAAATGTGTAAGTAAAACATTCGACTTGTACTTGAAAAGTTGTATTGGAAAACCTCGAAAATCGTAATTTTGTGTAGTGGTTAGATCATTTGAGAGCAAATAAGCCAGATATTGAGGGATGAGGAGAGGAGAGAAGTCAGAGAACGGTCATGACTGAAAACTGGTCAAAAGAGAGAGAAAAGTTTCTCAGATCAAACTCCCAAATTAATTTCGAACACATTTTTATGTTTTTTCAAGGATCGATTCAAAAACACCCTTGTAAGAGATCGATTCACCGAAAAATCGAGATAGATAGAATCGATTAATCGCAAGCGATAAAATCGATTTATTTAAAAATCGATTTTGAAACGCCCATCTCTGTTTTGCATGAATGTTTATTTTTGCACTAACCTCAAAACGAAGATTCCTTGAAATCTAAATTACAATTATATTCGCAGGCACAGGGCACCTAAGACATGGATTTGTTCGCGAAAGGGCTTAGCTGCTTTCCGCTCGTAGACTTATTCCTATACAATGCAAATACTTTTCCACACAACTTAGCAGTGATTTTTAATCATGGTGATAATAAGATAAGCCATGATACTTTCAGTGTTGTAGCTAGTGAAAGTAAAAAGGTCTCAAATTGTTTGATTGAGATTGACCTGGAGAGTGAGGTTAAACGTAACTTACAATGTTTTGTAGGTCTTTGTATGGAACAAACATTGTGTTTACCAGCTCTTATTTTGGGGTAAGCTATGAAATATGAGGAGACCCACGTAATAGAAATTTTCACCGCGTAGCCCTACTTAATGTATGGTGCAGTCACATAAAGTAGTCGATCAAACTAAATTGAGCCTAAAATGCATCCTGACGAAAATATATGAAAGAAAGAGTATGCGGCAGTACACCGAAAAAGAGAGGATGCAGCGATACACCGAAAGAAGGTGATGCGCCAATACACCGAAAAAACCGTACACCGAAAATAACAATATTTCCATACATGATAGTATTTCATTTTTGTTTGCAGGGGAATGGTCCCTCACTATTAACATGCATCATCGTAGCTCCACCCTGAATCTTTTCTCTACTTGGCTCTGGCCTCCCAGTATGGTCACCCTATAGAGTAACTTTTTCGGTGTATCGCCGCACCCACTTTTTTTTTCTAGTTTTTTAGTGTACGTTAAATTGGTGTACTTTTTTTGGTATATCGACCCATCCTTGTATAAAATATGTACATACAGCTGATCCCAATAGCATCACTGTGAAAGTGTCCCCATATATTGGCCGTTATCCTGTCCAAAAACAATGTGGCCTTATAAATGAAAACAAAACCGGCAACTAATTTCAGGTTCAAAAAACTCCAATTTGAAGATTTGGGTTTTGAAATGAGTATTCCAATCCTGAGAATTTATTCCAACCAAGAAAATGTTCCCTGAAATATTCTCAGTAGGGGAAATATCCCCTTGCACCCATCAGTAAGAGCCGCCATATGGATATATATTGCACTGCGATAGAAACTAAAATCAGGTCGGGCGTGGGTTCAAGTCCCGCATAAGGCATGGGTTTTTGTTACCGTCCTTTCACCTGTCATCACTTCATCGTTTGATTATGACCCGCTCATTCATACCCGCGTATAACCTAGCTGGTGGTCGGGTCGTTCAGCAGGATTAAAAAAGTGAAATAAAAAAAACATCAGTAAGTATAGGCCTACTCCAAGGGTGCATTCCGAACCCTACTGGCCTTACTTGCAGTGCAGTACTCGCCAGTAGATTTATTTGTATCCAGTAGGCCAAAGTAACGGTACGCACCCAGTACAATTTGCAAGTATAAAGATGGACGATATTATTGTTCAGGTTCTGGGCGAATAAAATGTTGGGCTAGGAAACCACGTGTTCCAAAATTTAAATGCAAATCAACCTTAAACTAATTTTAAATCAACTAACCTCTTTCCAAAAGCAGTTTTTTGGCTTTATTGACCACAATTGTCACGCTTCGATTAGTTTGCGTACAAACTAACTTGACTTCGGAATATTCATGGGAGGATGCCATTCTTGTAATTGATGTATCTTCGAATTTACTGGACGTACTGGGCCAAATAACTCCAGTGTTTCCAGTAAGCAGAATTTACTGGTGTGGTAGGTTTCGGAACGTCCAGTAAATTGCTCGGAGTAGGTTTCGGAATGCATCCAGTATACTGGCAGTAGATTCTGGAGGTTTCGGAACGCAGCCCAGATGTATCAGATTTCAGCTCCAATCAGTTGTCTTAAGTACACAACGTAGACCCTACTGGTATTGAATCTGAATAGGGTAGGTCCTTTCAAGAATTCAATGCGGAGGCACTTACTTCCTGCTATACCGCTTCTAGCACCCAAAATTGGTGGAATTCCTTTCTGGGTATTGTAGTCATGTTTAAAAATTTGATCTGCTCACCCACAGGGTTGAATGCAAAATACCAAGATATATAACTTCCATCATCTCATGTTTCACTTAGCCTATTCTGACAGTGTGTAAATCTCTTGGAATATAGTAAACATAATTATGTTGTAACTACCATTATATTATAAATAAATATGGTCACTGTAACGCACAATAATATGAATCATTCATGCCACCCTCGGTAGATCAGTCAGCTGAGCCACCGCTTCAGAAACCGAAGTGCCCGTTGCGTGTGGTTCGAGTCCTGCTTGAGGCATGAATTTTTGTGAACGCCCTTTCTCATATCATCACTTCAAAGTTCATAGTCACCTGCTCATTTGTACCCCATATAACCTCCCTGTAGGTGAGGTCGTCAAGCTAGGAATAATTAATAGTAATCAGTAAATCATTCATGCTGTATAGCATTGGCAGCGTGGGACTTTCAAACGCGGCTACTAACATTCCACTCTTCTTCAAATGTCATCGCTAGATGGCTCCTCCATTTTCAAAAGGGTCTATTGCATTAGCAATATTCGTACGGAAAACATACCATAAAATAGATTTAATTTGTCAAATTACACTTTGCGACTGAAAATCAGAAAATACCCAAAGATGAACAATTTGTTGAACAGTTTTGTTGAATTGCAGTTTATGAGCCTTAATTTAATTGCAGAGTTTTGAGGCTTGGTGCAGGATTTACATGCCTTGACCCGAAAATGCGTGACGAAGATCTTATAAAATTAATGCGACAGTTGAATATCTCTTGGGTATTAACTGTGAAAAATCAGTCGGCATTATTTCCGTGTTCGCAACATAACTTTGGAGAATTGAGAAGAGAAATGGAAGTTCATGGCCTAATCATCGAGTTCTGGGAAGTAATTGCAGAAGAAAGTGTAGCAACTGATGAGCACTGTGGAAAAGTGAAGTTCATGTATGCCGTATCAACATCAGGTTCTACCGGCAAACCCAAACTTGTTAAGGTGCCACATGAGTGTATAGCTCCTAATATTCAACATCTGAGGTAAGCTCATCCAAGATCGGCCATTGGTTAAAGGGGCAACAAGGTGCCAATCTTGAATTTTACGATTGGAACGTCTCATTATTAAGACAAAAAAAGCCCTTTACAAATACCGTAACAATCACCCATGCAGCGGGAGAAAAATTATTTAGCAAAAATAGGCTGTGTTAGGGATTTTATTTTGTTCAGCACTGATGTTGTGCTGTGAAGCATCTCTTGTTTCCAACTAGACCGAAAGCTCGTTTACAATAAACGAAATGTCATGGGAGTCATATTAACCCTGACTGCTGGAATATGCTGTATACTTCATGTATTTTTCTCCTATGAAATATGGGGTAAGAATTTTTCTAAGAACGAGATTAGTTTTTAAATATTTTGAGTAATAACAATAGAAAATTTCAAGATTGGTACTTGTGTACCCCTTCAAGACAAGATGCTACCAAATATAGTAGAGTGCTGAAGGTCACTTCACATTATAAACTATGGTTTACAGAACTCTTCAAGCTTGATTTTTTTCTGGCTTTTGTAACATCGTGTTGTCTTGTCTGCTTGGTTTTCCTAAAGCCTCTCAGGAAGCTGATCCAAAGTTCTTTTTATTGTTCACTCAATGACTCCACCAACAGCCACGTCATCTGGGGCATAAGCTGTTAATGGTTATTCAATTTGATACCTAGCATTTGAGCTATTACTAACTTTCCTCATCTTTGCAATTTCAGAACTATCCTTGATGTACGACCAGTCGACACAATTTTCCTGGCCTCGCCTTTAACGTTTGACCCTTTTGTCGTGGAATTATTTCTGGCTTTAACTTCTGGAGCTGCGATCCTTATTGTTTCAAATAGTATTAAAGCTTCACCCAATCTTTTACTTGATGCCCTATTTCCTCAAACATCTCAAGTATACTCGGGAATTACAATTCTCCAGAGTACACCCTCAATAGTCTCTCGCTGGACGGTGGAAAGTATAAATAACACTCTTCTTGGCCCTCGTTCTACATTAAGAGTGTTAGTTTTAGGTGGTGAACCATGCCCCAACCTAGATATATTGAAACGATGGAAGACGGACAAAAGTAAAATTGACATATACAATATTTATGGAATAACAGAAGTATCCTGTTGGGCTTCTATATATAAAATAGATGTTTTTAACATACCGTCACATATTCCATTGGGACATCCGTTGAATGAAACTGTACTTCAAATAAGAAATACATCTGGAGATGTTATCAAGAATGGAGAAGGAGAATTATTTGTTGGTGTGTAGATATATTTTCATTTGTATCCAATGCAGTCTATTGATGGTCTTTAGGACTAATGCTCAACATCAAACAGAAACCTTTATTACCACATTCTACCTCAAGTGTTGGCAGATTAATAGATGACTGATGATTGATCACTGATCAGGGCCACCAGCTCAAATCGCATGAAAAATAGACATAATCCACTCCCAATACAAAAATTAATATTGAATGTTTTACTCTAAACATCATATACAGAAGATTGTTTTGACAGGATGTAGGCCCCATAGTACACACCGCTAATTATAACATTTCCATTTCCCAGGTAGTTCTACGAGAATATGCGTTATTGACAATGAAGAAGATTACAATACCGGTAGGCCTATATCACTGCCTGTTTATCGTGCTACGGGTGATATTGTCGATGTATGTTATTTCAAACTGTTCTAGAATTATTGAATTGAATATTTTAATTTTAATGAAGTACTGTCTTCACATAATCTTGTCTTTCATTTCAGGTCAACAGTGCTAATAATCAGATTACTTATAAAGGGCGGAAAGATGCCATGGTGAAGCGATGGGGCCATCGAGTTGACTTGGCTCAAATTGAACACATAGCCATTCTAAATAATAACGTTGATAGATGTTCTTGCGTTTGGGACAAGTCTGTGCATAAATTGGGATTATTTATTAAATTTAAAATTAATGATTTAGTTAAAAGCACTGACAATATTCCAGTGCTAAGAATGCAATTGGCTAAAAATCTCATGCCTTCGTCAATTCCTGATGTAATCATTAGTATTACCGAATTTCCACTTACATTGCATGGCAAAATTGATACACAAAAATTACTTTCTATATTAAAAGCAGAATTTAAAACTGCTATTGATTGGAATATTTATTTCAAAACAATACCAGTAATTTCAGTTTTAAGAATTCTACTGTTGAAATATTTAAACTGTATTGAAATCACCCCTGTTGATAATTTCATATCTTTAGGGGGAAACTCTTTTGTTGCAGCGCAAATAATGTCGGAAATTGAAATGAGTCATCCCAAAATACCTAGTTCTTTCATTTTAATGCTTCTTAACGGTTCTACCTTCAGAGACTGCTACAAATATTTGAACTCAATTAGGCATATGTCTATAAAATGTAAGGCCAGTGTCGATCTAGAGCTGAAATCGAATCTACCAAGGTGTGCAAAAGGTGATGTGGTTCTAAATCAATGTAAGAAAATACCTGTCAAAAGTATCCACATGACTGAGAGAACAGTTTTAATAGCAATGTGCAGGGGAAGAAGGGAGGAATATTGTACACCAAATCAAGTTTCTCTGATTGTGTCAACGCTCCAGAATATTGAAAATATCTCCATGGAAATTGATTGGAACTTCAATTTAAATAAATGTGTTGATGCATCACCACTCGTCCTACAGCTGCATAGGTAGGTGAACGTACGTTAAGTAGTATAATATACCCAGAATATGTTCTTTAGTAGGCAGGGCAGTTTCAGACGTGTGCGAAGCGAGCGGTCGTTCTGCATGCCAAAGAAGGGGGACGGCTCCTTTTTGTTGTGTTCTAGATTTCACTAAATAACAAAGTGGGTATTTTTTTGAATATAAATAATAAAGAGACTGTATGGAGTATCCCTAATATGCCCTTATTTAAATATTCATTGTTCTTGAATGATAGATAATTGAGCTCTATTTATTTATTTTACTTTCATATTTCCTTGGAACAGTAATTAAGCCAGATTAGTCTCCTTATTCCAGAAACCACATTCATTTTCTTTGCGTATTTCCCAAAATGCATCGAGTCATATTCAAGAAGAACAATTTAAAAAAATGTACATGTGGGGCATGACCAAGAGGGTTCTCCAGACCCCTTTTCCGCCCCCTTTACGTCGGCTTCAGGACGGACAATTGAATCCATACCCGGAGCGCTGGCGTTTGATCATAAGTGGTTAGTAAATTATCAAGTTTGTTTCTAAAACAGCAAGCCAAGATAGTTTGAAGTTTTGCCACGAGATAGACTTGTCCCAGCTGTTCGTTCACGCCAATTTGAAAAAATCGTGAAATAAACTTTCTTACCGAGTTCATTCCAAGGCTTGGTTGTTCCAAAAGTAGTCACACCCATCGCTCCTAAAACCTAGAGTTATGTATGTTACGTGATGTGATTACGTTATCGAAAGACTTGAATAATGATCGTTGATCAGTGTACGAATATCACTTCGACTTCGATCATTCAATAATCAAGTAAATAGGTTTGTTCATTTGTCTCACACTTTTCACTCGATTGTGTCAGAACCGATATAGTTCCTTTGGCCGTTTGTCTGTCATCGAGTAAATAGTGTAATTACACGATAGCTGTTTGTTTGCATCAAGTGATCGAGAGTAACGAGTAAGCTTTCTTACTCTTGCTCAAGAGGTGGGGTAAAAAGTGTATGCATGGTGGGTAAATGAGGATGAATGGTACATGAAAGTGGTGAGAGGTATTTCCTACACTACCGTATATCGTTATCATGATATTCCGTATTACGAGTGGGCGTTCGTTTGTCAACAGCACATTAACGTACACTCTTTACTTGATGACGTGTTTCATTCTACTAGGTAGTACCCTAAAACCGGCACATGCAGCGTAGTGGTTAGCACGCTCGCTTCATGTGATCCGGGAGGCAAGGGGAATTCCGAACCCAGTTCGATCCCCGCCGCCGACCGTCTTTACAGAGGTTTTTCATGGTTTCCCTCTGTAGTCTAGGCTAATGCCGGGATAGTTCCTACAATAAGTCGGCCATGACCGCTTCCTTCCCTCTATCCTTCTCATTACCCAAGAACCTTCATCTCATCATCTCATTAATCATCCATCCGACGCCATTAGATCTCAGTTATCATAACAGTGCGTCGTTAAACCCAATATAAAAAAAAGTACCCTAAACTAGCTCACCCAGAAAAAAGTGTAATTAAGAGTGAATTCGAGTACAACAAACCAACAAAGCTACTATTTCTATTGTGGATATTGTTGAATGTTACACTCGTGTATTATTCAATGTTATACTTGTAAATGTTTCCACTTCTGAGAATGGTAGTAATTTGCTAATAATATATTCTGTTTCCAGTGGTCTAGGCTTGGTGGTTATAGGATCACATGCCAATAATTTAGCGGTTCTTAATTGTGTCACTGGCACATTGACCTCAAAATTGTGCATTTTGAAAGACCGTATTGAGTCATCTGCATGTGTATCGCGTTGTGGACAGACCGCTTTCGTTGGTGAGTTGGTAAAAGCAGGATTCATGATCAATTTTTTATCCTAAATGCAGTATTATTTTCGCTATCGGTCTGCTCTAAGGAAATATTCACGTTGACATTGTCATGAGAACTGTATTGTTGATGGTATGTGACTGGAGTTGTAGGAATAGAGCATTTATTTTTAGTTGGGTAGTCTATATTTATGTGAGATACAGCATTTTGTGGCAAACTACTAAAACCAGGAGAGCTGCAAACTCTAGATCAACAACTACGGGATTATCAACGGAAATCACACATTCTTTCGAACTTTTCAGTCGGAGGCAGGAAGTTGTCCGAATACCTCTTAAGGCTCATTCACGATTAAAGATTTAGCGTAACTTTAGGGTGTAACTTCATGACGTAAACTTGGACCGAAATGTCACTGTTCATGACTACTTGATTTAGTGCTGAATCCAAAGTAAATCAACCAATGAAATTCCGTGTCAAAGACGATCTCGGAGTTGTTCGGACGATCTCGGTACCTGGTAGACGATGTTCGGACGATCTCGGAGTTTCTCAGCCTCTGATTGGTAGAATTCTACGTCTAGATTTAGACGTAGCCGTAGAAGTTTGGAGTTTGCAAACTTCTACGTTACGCCTACATTCATTTCTGCGGCTAAATTTATCGTGAATGGTTGCATGGAATGCGACCAACCAAACATTGCTAAAGCTACGGCTAAATCTTAAGTTTACTTCTTACGTCAACCGTGAATGAGCCTTTATTTTTGATAGGTATTCAAGGAAAGAGAAAACGACTCTTTTCAACTTGACTATTAGTTTCTCCGGTTAATTTTATATTTGAACACACTCTTCAAAAATAATATTTTATACGATCCAGCTCAATATCTTCAAAACCATGCAAATTTTCATGAAATAGCTAAATATAGCTAAATACTCTGAAAAAGACATTTACTATGGTGAAAAATAGTGAAATAGAATATGATGTTGAGTAATTGAAATACTGTACCATGAAACATGAAGAATACCAAAAAATATATCCTTGTAAAATATTTGGATTTGATGATAGTCTATTCAGGCATGCAGTGGGGCCAGGGCGGTCCGGGGCGGCGCCCTGGTACTTTTTTGGGGGGCAGGGCGTAGCTCTGCTTCCAATTTTGGAGCGGAGGCAGGGCGACGTAGGGCGCTGATCTTTAGTAATCTGTTATTTTATATCTAATCATGGGACAAAGTTAATATTAAAATGAAAATCGAGTAATAATGATAAAAATTAACTTGGGCAGTCCCAGTCTGCCAGTCACGTGCTAGAATTACAAGTACCAAAACTTACTGAATATAATTGTTTAAAAATACAATTTTCCAATTTTTTCCTTGCGGGGCGTTGTGGGAGGGGGGGAGGGGGCCAACCCACCAGCAATTAGGAATCGCATTGACTGCTATTTGAATTACATAATTATCGATCTTTATGCGAAATTTTGGGGCGCACCTCGTTATTTTTACGACAGCATCACTGCCGGGGCAGACGTCGCGATGCCACCGCCCTGGCACTTCATTTTTTACGACTACACCACTGTGTCTATTGCTAAATCCCTACATCTCTATTCATGATCAAGGGTGTGCTGATGAAATGGTGTCAGAAATGTTGTCAATTTGCAACTGCAAAGCTCGAAGTGCGTACATGTTCACCTGCAGTGATTTGTTGTATAATTGAAGATTAGTGGTACGTATAAAGTGTTGGTGTAGTAATCGATAGCTTGTCATAGGTTTAGGTAGACCAGCAGTGCGATTCCCGTTCTTCACTCTTTAGCTTAACAATCTTTAACTACTGATTTAAAGATCTATAAGTCTCTATAGATTGGTAATATCTAAAGTGTGATTCCCTTTCCTATTTTAAGGATTATGGTCTTTAGAGAGATCGTTGATTGATATTTCCTTATAGATCCACAGGACCCCTATCGTTAAGTCTTTAAAGACTGCATAAAATGGCGTTCACGTAATATTTTGAAAAAATGATTAATTAATATTAAATAGCACGAACATTTCACAACTTGGTAAATGACTTTGGATTATAGTGCATAGATTAAGGAATTGAAAAGAGTCATTACTTACGAAACAATGTAGTTTTTAACCTGTTTCTTTAATGCCAAAAGTGGGATGGGGACGAAACCTTATCTCCGTCCTTCTGTCAGTTGATTGTGTCAATTTTCATTTACCCTCCTTGGATTACGTTTGGGCTAGTCTACACTATTCAAAACTGAATGAGTGAATAACTATGAATGATTTCCATTTTGAATGTTACAAAGAAAATTTACCTCTCAACAATGAAATAAAAGAAGTTGACACTGACTAGAGCTCCAGTGCCTTCTAGATAGAGAGCATCTATTAATTTTGTCCAAGCACTCTGGATTTGAATAAAAAAGACGATTTTTCTTGATATGTAGATTGTATAATTGTAAAGAATTAAAGTAGATTACTAAAAACAACTGATGTTGACTGATCTTAAGCCTAAATAGTTGTTAATGGACGATAACTTATCGTTCGATTGAACGGAATGCTGATTATTTTACTCATGCTATTGAGAGCGCCAAGTCACCTATTTAACTTGATACAGGGTACCATATTCTAGTAATGATTCATTTGATTTGAAAATACCTCCAAGTGTATTAGAGCTCGGTACCGGTAGGTACGCAGATCTTTAACCGAGAGCCTTTAGTTCGGAATGTCCTCTATAAAAAAAAATTATTCTATAGCTCATAAGTAGGATTGATTAATTATTAAGATCTAATAAGTTTCACCAACGGCCCGACCTCGTGATGTCTAAATGCCTACGTCAATTATGATCGTAACTAGTTAATGTTAAGTTAGGAGTGGAACGGGAATGCCTCGCAGTATTTTATAATTAGCTTCCTAAATAGCTCTATCACCATAACTGAGAAGCATATATAGTCATATAATTTTTAGTTTTTAGTTTTATTTAGTTTTTAAATTACCTGGGTAATACCCGGGTAATTTCGGCGGGTACCCGGTTCCTAATTTGTTACCCGAAGGCATCACTAGTTGTTATCATACAAGTTTTATTAAACTAGGCAAACGCAGGATGTGCGTTGTACGATGAGCGAGATGTCTATATAAAGTATAATCAAAAACTCTACAAACCTTGATCATTTGAAATGAACTTCATCCGATGTCAATGAATCTAGAAAGCCGTGACTTCGACAATGCAACATTTTTCAACTAATATTTCTATCTTTTCGATGAATAAAATACATTTATTATATTATTTTCTCCAAAGCGGCTGGTCCAAATATCAAACCAAATTTTATTCATGTATATTATTCTTGTGTTCACATTTGTGGAAAATTTGAATCATATTGAAGAGATTTAATTTTTCAATTCTTTCCGCTCGGCCAAATCTTATGGAGTTTTTAGAAACTTATAAATGATGTTTCTCAAAAATGGTCCAACCGATTAGACCTCAAAACTATACAGTTCTAAGTTGGATGAGTTTGCGTATATAAAAAAAAATTCATGTCGATCGGTCAAACCCTGCGACCTGTGCAGTGCTTACAAACAAAAAAAAAAAAAACGCACAGACAAAGTTCCGTAAGAGTTCAGTGAAAATCTTCGCTATGCTCATCTAATTAATTAAATTAGTTTTATTAATTGGCCTTATAATGGTATCATTTCTGTGTGCAGGGGTAAAATAAATATACTTGCTTATGAAATGTATATGTTGTGTCATCTTTTGCTTGCTTCTTCATGTATCAAAAACTGTTTTGTCAGGTAGTTACGATGGCTGTGTCTACGGCATAGATTTGGAAACGTGCGAGACAGTTTGGCAGTACGATACGGGAAGTATGGTCAAGTGCTCGCCCACTCTGTGTTTACAAGATACTGCTATCACAGTAGGGGCGTACAACAATATGCTTTATTGCATACAAATTAAGGTAAGATGTATTGAAAGTCCAGAGATTTGTGCTGGAATATTGTTTTTAATATGTACAAAGTTAATCATACTCATAATGAGTTTTTTAAAAAGATATTGCATATAAGATGGTACAGTATAGCTAATTTGATAGTCCATCCCATTTTTCCTCAACTTTTCTTTTTCTGCTGTTGCCAGAAATTTGAATGTAAATATTTCTAGTTGAATGCCAAATTCAGTAGTATTTTCCAAATGTATTTTTTCCAAAGTTTTAGATGTGTGCGAGTCCATGTTTTAAGTTTCAAGGCCAAGTCGAGTCTGAATAAGGTTCACTAGTCGAGTCCCAGTCCTTACCAAAATAACAAAGCAATGAACAACTGAGTAAATATGTAGTAAGCCATGCCGTTCTGTTTCAAGATTATGTTAGGTGATGGTTAGGGTTAGATAGAATAGGGTCTGAACCTTGAAAGAACAGTTTTGATGTCCATCCCACGCAAACCTTCCTTACCTAACTCTAACCCAACTTGGTGAAATTGAACCGCACTCCGAGATAAATCTCTCACATTTGAATTGTTGAAACATTAGGCCTATTGTATTGTGATGTCCGCTGCTGTGTGCCAGGGGAGCGGGGTGGGATTTAGTAAATACAAATATAATATGAAATAAAAGGTAGGGTATGGGCGCCAAATAGTTTTGGAAGAGGGAAACTAATAACCCTATACTTAAAAATAGAGAATATACACAGGAAACAGATTAAAAATATACTTTATATAATGCAAGAATTTTAAACAATATAATATCTCTCTTTGTCTCCAAAGTTAGCAAATCACTTCTCTATAACAATTCACAATAAATCGCCCAGTCGATTACAAAATTAATAATAATTAGCATACGATTACCGGTTCATGTGGTGTAGGCCTACACTCTCTCTGTCGCACACGTTATATTTCACTGTCAAATTTCTTGTCTCCATCTCAAACTCTTCTTTCTCGTGCCGCGCTGTATCTCTCAACCACCCCTGTCCGCGTCGTCGCTAGAACTCCCTAGCTCGTGACCTTCACTCGGCGGCCGACCGAACAACTCAACCAACTGGGTGATCACAAAAATAATACTCTCTGGCTCTAAATAGAATCTACATAAAATTATGTCTTAATAAAACTAAAGGGAAGAAAGGATGAAATTGGACCATGACAGTATAATGTCAAGCTGCAGTGAAGAGTCCCTGGGAGTCGATTAGCGGAGTGTCAGTTTTATGGTGATGACTTTTGAACGGTATGAGATATCGAAATTCTGAAAACTGTGATATGTGTTTCCTCATTTTCAGAATGTCGATATCTCATACCGTTCAAAAGTGACCACCATGAAACTGATATTCCGCTAATTCGACTCCCATGGACTCTTAAAGATACGACATTTTATGTTAATACTCTGTGTCACTACTGTGTGTAATAATAGGCCTATTTGTTTGTGTTGCACCAGCTGAACTAAAGTGTAGCTGGTGTAAAAAGGAAGTACGTCATATTACGGGTTTTGTGCAGGAAATGATACCGAAATGATGAGGTACAAACAAACACGAAATTGACGATTTTTTGGTTCCTTGACGCGAATTTTGAAATGGAAGCAGACCCGTTGATGGAGAAAGAGATATTAAATATCATGGAATGTGATTAATGAATAGTAAATATTTAATAATGTCAACCCTTATTCGATTATGTATGTTTTCATTCTCATCAACACGAATTTAAGCGTCAACAACTAGTAAGCCAGCAAAGCGTCCGCCTACAACTTGATTTTGGCGCCTGCCATCTTGCACTGAACTAAGCACACCAGCTCCGTAGCTGGTGTAGAACTACCTGAACTAGTGCAAGTGAACCGGGACAAACAAACAAGAAAGTGCAGCTTGGTGCAGAACCACGGTTACAAACAAACACGATTGTGCAAGAACTGAAGAACCAGTTCAGCTAGTGCAGGACAAACAAACAGGCTTACTGTGTGATCCCATGTTATTCGAGTTCAATTGCAGAATCTTAGCATCATGGCGCCAACTGTGTAAACAATTTCAGCTGAAAGATTAATGTTGTATCACGTGGTTGTACTTGTATCGTAGGATGGCAGCTTAGTGTGGTCTATGACACCGGGATCGGGCAGCATTTACTCGTCACCTTGTGTCGGTCGTCTGAGTGGAGTAATCTTCGTTGGAACTCTCGACGGAACGTGCTGTGGCGTCGTGGAGACAGACGGCAGCATAGCGTGGCGACGCTCGCTCGATAGCCCGGTGTTTGCCAGTCCGGTATTGCTTGGCAACGAACAGCAAGTACTATTTGCCGAGGTCCTAGGATTGGTCCATGGCTTCTCGGCAGATCGAGGAGTCAAGGTAACTTGAATACTGAAATTGATTGATTTATTGGTTATCACATGTGTGTGGAATACATCGTTTATAACAAGTCATATAAATATCACATATCACAGTTTGTAAGATCTCACACAGTCTTATACCCCCTTTACACGATCAACTTATCCTTAAAAACGCATTTTCGCAATGTATCGCTACGAAGTAGAATACATGCCTTTCCTATCTCGCATTTACACTACAGTAAAAATACCTATTGCTGTCAACGCATTGCCTCGAGTAGAAATACGTTCAACTTTCAAGGCCGTATTGCTAGTAGCCGACCAATCAGCGGCCAGTAAAGTGAAACGTCACATTCCGTTGACTGTCTAGCTTCTGTTGACGCCATATCGTTGAGTGGGAGAATCGAAGATTGGTGACTGACCGTTTTCGATACAGAAGATTTTCACTGATACTGAAGACACTTCACTTTTGGGTTATGTTTTTATTGATCTCCATATTCTAATAATTCAAACAGATGTTATGTTATGTAAATACTGATCGATTAGTATTTTTATTGCAACTGTCGATAAATGTTTTGAAGATTTGAGCGCTAGGTTGCGCTACTGGCATTTGCTAGTTCAAGGTTCAAGCTACTGGCACCGCTACGGCAGAAAATAAAAATGTTAGGATCCTATACACGACAGGAAATACATTGCCAAAATGCATTGCTATTTTAGTTGATCGTGTAAAGGGTTTTAAAAACAACATCGTGGAGGTAGTCAGAGATAGAATAAAAGCAATGTTCCTGAAGATATAAATTTAAAGCACGTCTGAAAGTGGTCATATTCGAAAGAGATTTCATGTTACACGGAAGTCGATTGAAGATAATAGTACACATGTGAAAGGGGCCCATAGAATACAGAGTTGAACTATGGTGCCGTGCCTGTAGGTTTCCTTTATGCCCAGTGTTATGGTCATGCTTGAAATATTGGTTGAAGACAGTTTCATATTCGTCATAACAAACATGGCACAAGACTGAATGTAAATCTAAGGCAAGGGTAGTATCCCAAATTGTTTGTGAACAGTTTCTTACAGTGTGATTGTGGTCTGGCACCTGCCATTATTCACAGAACATTTTTCTGCAGTACAAAAGTGTACTAGGTGCATCAATGCAGATAGTACTTCTTTAAAATAGTTATCACGCACAATAATGTTTGTATTCCAGTATTATGTATTGGTAATTTTATCGAAGAAAATTACAAGTTTAGTATTAACTCGACTCTTTGAATTTGTTGAATGAAAATCTTCAACACGTTTATTTCTGGTTTTGTTGGTCTGAGAGTTAGTCATTGGGATATCAATTGACTGAAATTGACTCATGGTGACTGTGATTGTTATGGTCAGTTCAGACGAGGCACTATCGTGCCAATCCTACGTCGTCGAGCAATGAAACACCCCGTCTGAACTAGTCAAGGTCAACACTGCGCGCCTGAATCATATCCAATTCCGGATAGACATGGGTTCTATATTTCAATCCTATAGTGTTGGTTTATGCATGACTGACCAATAGGAGAACAGTATTCTCAATTCGAGTGATCGATAATCACAACAAGGCAAATCGATTGAATATGGCCGCCTAACCAGAATAAAAAAGAAGGGAAATTAGTTTGACGCTGTGTTCTGACAATAGGCACATACTTTTTATAACCCTTTTTTTAAATCACAATGCCCGGAAATATGTCCAAGACTAGGCCTACTCACAACCTGACAGTTTGGTCCTCGTTTCGCGCGTGAATGCTATATTTCTATTGGTCCATTCATCACAGCCATTTAGATTTGTTTCAAAAGGGCTGTGACTTTCTAGCAATGTGATGCGCGTTGCCGAACTTGTGTCTGAATGCCCCAAAGCTCGGATCGTATTGCTCAGCAACATAGGATTGGCACGTTAGTGCCTCGTCTGAACAGGCCATTACTGAATTAGTCACTGTGATTAGTGAGTAATGGAACTTGGCTTGGAATTGACAGGATGTGAACTTGATCACATTGATTGGTTGTGGATCGATTAAAGTACGGTACAATCTCTTTTTCTATTTCTCTCTTTTTCTTTTGTACTCTATTTACATATTTACATATTTTATTTATTCATTACAGATTGTTCATAAAACAGGTGGTAATGGTTACTATACCTAATGAAATTACAGTCAAACATACTCGATATAATTATACTTCGTTTTTTTCTTAGCTCTCTTCATCACCAATCTTCGTTATGTTCTTGATATCTTCTTCCAATGCATTCCATTCCCGCGTCGTTCTTTGTATGAATCCATATTTACCTACTTCTCTATCCACTTTTTCCACTTCCATTCTTACCCCTCCTCTTGTACTTCTTTGTAATCCCTTTCCAATTCTATTGCTTAATTCATCCCATCCTGTATATACATTCTTGACTGTAACAAAATTGCACATTCTTTCTATTTGTCTTCGTTTTGCCAAATTTTCCCATCCCATTTCCTCAATCATTGTACTGGGTCTTTCTATAACTTTCTCAACCACATCCTTATCGTTCCTGATAATCTTCCAGCGCTTCTCTCTCTCCCCAATACCCTTCTTGCAGCAACCCTTTGGACGTTCTTCACAGCCTTCATTAGTCCTCTATGATCACACCTCTATGATCAGAGGCAAGCATTTGGGGTGAATTAAAAACCCAATTTTCGTTTTTAAATAGCTAAAAGGGGTGAATTGGTGTTGACTATTTATCCAAAAATCGTTTTCAGTGGTGAAAAAGCATTTGGGGAGTTTTTTCACCTTTTTGGTGAATTTTCACGCATTTTGGTTTACGAACTTGTTTATTATTTTCATGCGGATAAGATTTGATGGTAAATAATTACCATTATGTAGTGATATCTTGAATTATTCATCGAAGGGCAACTGGCAAGAAACACAAAGTGAACTTTTTAAAGGATTTATGTGTCTTGATATGGCTGTAAAAAATTACATCTATGTAATATTTATGACTAAAAAGACAATCTCGGAAAATCACGAAAAGCATCATTTTCGCAAAAATTCGCGAAAATAACAATAGGTTTTTTGAACCTGGGAAGACCTGAAAAGTAAACACATTGAAGAAAAAAAACACTTCTCAAACAATTTGCATTTATCGTTAAAACCCCGAATGCTTGCCTCTGTCTATGATGTTTATGGCCAGTTCTTCTTGTGTGGTTGAACACTCAATAGTGTCATTTCTCTATTGAATGATTGATTTTTGGTGGCATTCTTCTGCAAAAATTGTGTTGTCATACCACTCTGTGGTCATACATGTACAAATACATACGTGAAATTGCAATAAATACAATACTACACTATGTACCGGTAATGTAGTGCAGGAAATTTGAACTGATTTAAATAAATGGATGAGATTTTTTCACAAAAAACGAAGATCGATTATCGAATAGATTATTGAGTCAGCTAATCAATCTTGATTTTTCAGGATTGATCCAATGTGAAACCAGAAGTAATATTATTAATTGTATCAGTAATAAATCGTTTTCATTAAATTATATTTTAGATAGCAAGTTTTTGCTGAAATTACCACTGCTGATGGGAGCGATATTGGAAATGTACACATTTTAGTTTTGCATTGATGTTCGTTAGCTACCTTATCTTCCTCATGAAGTTTCTACCCTAGTCTAGTTCCTTCTTATCTAGTGGATACAGGGTATGTAAATTTCATCGATTAGTAGATTTGTAATGTTTTGAAAGCAATTATTCATTTTTTGTTTTCAAATCTATATGAGAATTGCTTATATGGGTAACTTTATTTGATGTTCTATCTAACGTAAGTGTAATTAATTCAACAATTTTCTTATTTCAGTTATGGACGTACAAAGCAAGTGGAAACATATTTTCGTCATTCTGCGCTCCACTACCAGGAATATCAAAACAAATTGTATTATTTGGATGTCATGATCATCATATATATTGTTTGGAATATGTAGATAGTAACATTGTTAATCTGAAATGGAAAACAAAATTGGATTCATCAGTCTTTGCTACACCGTTTGCATTTTCATTTGAATCACGTACAAAATTTGATTCAGTGGAATTAGTTGCTATTGCAACAACAAAAGGCTCTGTTTATTTAATTGACTCCTTATGTGGAACTGTTAGGTGTTCCTATGTGTTGCCACATGAAATCTTTTCGTCTCCTGTTGTGTATAAAAACCAGTTAATTGTGGGATGTCGAGACAATAATGTATATTCATTAAATATCTTATCTTCATAAGCCAATAAATCTGTGATCATTGTCAAAAAAGTTGCCTTTTTATTGATTAGATGACTTCTCTAGATAACCCTTCTGCAGAAAAAATAATTGAATATTTGTACTAAAAGCACACAGTAGGCCTATATTTGTGTTATGATTTCTTTCTAAAAGATTAGAGACAACTGATAAAGGTTAATTATATAATGAAATAATGGCAAATGAGCTTTTACCAGTTTGGGCACGCTAGGTACGCAATGTGGAGTTGGTCCAGTGAAAGTAACTCGACAGTTACTTAAGTTACGGCAGTGCATAAACCATGGGTTTTTGTAAAACATTTAGTGATGCCTTCGGGTACCCGGGTCGGGTACAGGTAATGCATTACCCGGGTAATATTCTGTTACCCGGGTACCCTTCTAGGTTCCGGGTAATTGTGCTAACCAGTACCTATAATATAGAAAATAACTTTTATAAATCACTCAAGCTACCGAGAGAAATTCAACTTCGCATTCTACATAAGTTTTTTCACCTACCTTCCCAGACCTCCCTCAACTTGTCATAATGCGCTCGTCAAATCTAGTCGCACCACCTACCGTTATCTGTGGTCACACGTGCAGTGTACTGAATCCCTCTCCTGTCAACCGCTCTCTAGTTGCCATGCCAAATACTATTCTTCACTGAGAACTGAGAAGATTATAAACGTTAGAACCACGGAACTAGACAGGGGATGACGTAAATAATTTTTTTTTTAAATTACCCGGTTAATTTCGGCGGGTACCTGGTTCCTAATTTGTTACCCGAAGGCATCACTAAAAACATTATTCATCTGTCACCCGTTCATTTATTCCCGTGACAACCTAGTTCTTGGTAGGGTTGTTGAAGCATTAACTTCGAGCCTTAAACGTGTAATAAGTGGAACGCAAGCAATCCAGCATCAGATGGTCTCAGACCATGGTTGAATGTGGTCTGTGCCACTTCTGGGTATAGACTGCTTCCCCGCATCAGCTAAAATATAAACCCTCACTCTGTCACGACCCTTTTTCCAGTCATTTCAAATTCAATCATCTTCTACGCAATGATCTATCTATCATGAAGTAAGAAAGGGTCGTTTACTTTTCTTTGTTAAATAAATAGCTTACGGATATAAAAATGAGAGGAAACATCGGCCGTTGTGGTGTCCTCAACATTTCCACAGCTGGAAAAGGATTTGAAGTCCATCACAGACCACCTGGCTAAATGGTTTCACACAAACAGTCTCACCTTGAATCCAGCCAAGACATGAACCATGGTTTTTGCTCCCAGTGGCATGCGTAGTCTTCCTAGTTCTAGTATAGAAGTCACCTTCACGACTAAGTTCCTTGGCTCAATCATTGATAACCAGCCACACATCACTGATTTAATTGCTAGACTGGCCAAAAGCGGCTTCCTAATCAGGACACTGGCGAGACAATCCTCTATTTCAGTCATTCGTACCGTATACTTCGTGCTAGTACAAAGTATCCTATCCCACAGAATTATATTCTGGGGCTCGTCATCAACTAGTAAACAAGTTTTTACGGCCCCCAAAAAAATATTACCTAACATGATGAAGTGTGGGCCCAGGGAGTCGTGAAGGCAGCGTTTTTGAGATCTCAGGATCCTTCCCCTACCTAGCCTATACATCTACAACATGTGTATGTAAGTGCGTGAGCACTCAGAATCTTTCCCCACGAGGAACCATAAGCTTCAGTCGACCCGAGGGACTAACCTTATCAAACAACAATTCTGCCAACTCAAAATGACAACGCAGGGAGTGGAACAAGTGGGGCGCAGATTTGTTGACAAATTACCAGAGGCACAAATGCAAAGAGGATAATCATACTTTTAAAGTATTACTTAGAAAGGTTCTTATTGAAAACTCATTTTACTTGACTGATGATTTTTAAAAGCATAAATTTTAGTTTACTTGTAGTAGTAATATTTTAGTTGTATTTTAGACTTGACAATATTCACACATTAATGTCATTATATGTCAATATCATTTTATAAAATGTATCACCTGTAACCAAATGGCAAATAAGATATCTAGATATTTTATTTTTAATGAAAGTAAGAAAATTGTTTTCGTTACCTATGTGAATGCAGACTGCAAAATGATATTGAAACCTTTTTTGACTTTTGGATAGACTGTAGTTAATGTACAGCCAAAATAAAGCAACAGATTTCAGACATGCATCACTTTATTTCATAACAGAAATTTCCTACGTGACCAAGACAGTAACATTATTGAAAACATTACGATCCTTCTCATACAATAGAATTTTAATACCTTGAACCATACAAAACAGATTATGTATTTCTAAATCCAACAAACCAGAGTGGTCTTGAAATCAGCTGTTATTGCATCAGGCAAAGGAGAGGAGATGAGAGTCGTGCATTAGTTTTGCCAGGTGGTTACTCTGTTACGAGTCCATGGCAAGAGTAGTGGGAGGCTCTTGATTCTTATGGAACTTTCCTCCCTGCATTCATTGTTCAGTCCATGTGTTCCCTTCAACCTGTGCCCACCTCATTCCTCATCTATCTTCATCTCTTATATATCATCCATCACCAATTAATATTTTGTAAATCAAGCTCAAACTTGAAAAAATTGCAATATCGAACAGTTCGAGATTAAAGTAGAGGCAAATAAAACTGAGTAATGCAACATTTACACACCCATTAGGGGTTAATAAAAGAAGACAACTGGATGACAATCATAGACCCCACCAACAGCCAGATTATTTGGGGGTATGAATGGGGAGATGATAGATAAATGAGTTTACAAAAACCCATACTTATACCGTACTCAACTTCAGACTGGATAAATCATTAATCCAATTAATAAAATGACCATTCTACAACTTAATCTCCCACTACTCCAGCTAGTCAAGGTGATCGGCTCATCCTATATAGAGTAAGCATATTGAAAAAAGAATTAATTTTTAATATTTTTTTATTTTGCATATTTTACAGTAAATTGAAACCAATGTGTGTATGTGATAAAACTCTGTGTTGTCAATCTGTCGTTAACATCAAATGTCTGAAAGTAATGAATATTATGACTGAGCTTCAGCATTTACCGTAACTTGTATATAGCCAGTATCGGCCATCATTTTTAAATTATCAGTAACCTTCGTAGGAACACAATATTCTAAAATTAATTTAACACATACGGTAACAGGCATATAATTCATTTACGAAATGAAAACATTTCATACGGCAATATATTTGACTAATACAATAACAATAATTTCGGGACTTTCAGAATTTAGTTGGCTCCAAGCTCAATATTTACCTAATAAATGCATTATCTCTTTCTCTTTCATTTATTCAAGGAATTGATGATTTTTTCATATTACAACACAAAGAAATGTACGCACATCAATTGACTCATAATATACCTCTTAACGTTAATACCAATTTTACTACTTTTTTTCAATAATTTTACCAAACTTCTCGATTCATCACACCCATACACTATTTTCATTTAAGTTCATACATTTAATATTTGAATATACAAAGAGAGCAACAACCATGCTTGTTCCCTAATTTGTAATATTATTTATCATCTACCACAATTATTATACGTGGTATAAACTGGTACAGTATTGTACTAGTTGAACTCCCTTTGAGGCAATGTTGAAATATAATTAGACGGTAAGCATGATACATGTAACAATTGAAAGCAAATACCTACACCCAACATGCATTAAAGTTCTTTTATTTTATTATGCTAGATTCTATGCTCAAATATGTGTAACAACCTAATTTGTTGTATTTTTAATTGAAATTCAATCGCATTTATAAGCAACATTAATAATTACATGTTATTTTTAAAACAAGATGGTTGCACCGACATTTTCAACATCAGTAGTCAAAAATGGTTCAACTATCTAATACTTAATATCAAGTTTGCAACTTTTCATTCTCTGGTTGGTTGTATCCACCAGCCTTGTTAGGTCACAAATGATTTCAGAATACTATATACTTTAATCGAATCTTTGGTACACTCGGTGGTACAAGTATATCACGGGCCTACTTTATACAATCTCAAGTATCCCGATTTAACAAGTACGACCATGTTTAGACAAGCAGTTTAAAGTTAAGCATACATAGAAATATGGTTGATCAAGATGTAGAGATTCAGTGTTATGCTTAAGCCAGTGAAAAATCATTTTGTCCGTAATTATATGTACTGTAGGTCTAGCCTACGCACACAAGTATGATTAATATATAATTGGAAATTGATTAGTTCCAAGCTTGTGACTACACACAAACTTGATCATCATGTATTATTGGCCAGAAATAGTAATTCTCGTTCAAATTCTGGACAGGCTACCTGTTACCTAAATCATACGAAAATATTTTGACAACAGTAAGCTATGAAGATGCTGGTGGATACATTGTGAATAATAGTGCCAGAAAAGCAGTTCAGTTAACAATTTGTTTAGTTCTGTTTCAACTTATTTGGAGAACAATGAACTTTATTGTTCCTCTTCACCAAGATCAAGTTTAACTTTGGAAAAGTCAAAATCTTCGCCCGTTCCTCGTCTGAAAATGTCCAGCACATCTAGACAAGTTGTTTCAAAATGAGTTGTAGCATCATATGATGCCGAGATGAAGATTTGACTTGCTATTCCATCATCAGTGGGTTCGAAGAAGTCGCTAACGCTGACAAATTTCTGACGAACGGGACCAAGCAGATCCAAGCCAGGCCTGATTTCTGCTTCAGGATTGTCAGTTTCAACAGTTGTAGAGACCATTGCAACAAACCAACCCTTAGCCGCTACTTGATGGGTGTAACTGACCAGCGAAACATAGATATCAGACTTGCGGCCAACCTGCTTTTGAGGAATGATGATTTGAGTTGAGAGTGCGTCCTTCGTGTTGGGAATTGGATGATCCATTAAGCAGATGCATCGCACTACTTTGCCCGTTTTCTTCACCTTGTCTGGGACATAGGATGGGTCGCAATACACTTGTTTACAGCGTGCAATTTCCGTACCAGACTTCACGCCTACGACTTTTCCTTCTTCCATGACAATTTCATCAATTGGTTTGTCAAGCATGTAGGTTCCTCCGTAGATCGCACTCAGACGTGCAAACCCTTGTGGTAGTTCTCCCAAACCATACATTGGATAAAGGTAAGGTGACTTTCCATAGCGAGCGAGTGAATCACTGTACAATTTGATTCGACGTACAGTTTGGACAGCACTTTGAGCGAGATAATCGTCGTCGCGATAAAGTGCCAATGCATGACCGGTGAAGTCCTGAGTGTTCTTGTCAAGACCAAACTTGTCGTAGATCTGTTGCATGGTGCACTGGAATGGATCCATGTCCTTCCATGTCTTTGGGTCATCTTCCTTTACATCTTGCACGTAAATGAGGAAGTTACGGAAACGTCGCTTCTCAAACATGCCCATAAGATCAGATGCGAGAGCTTCTTTTTGGTCAACCGGAACTTTGGAAATCTTACCGCCCTTGTATACATAGCTGCCTTCAACAGATTTAAATTCCAAATATCTGGTGACTCCCGTATGAATCAATAATTTAACAAGGGAACCATTCGCCATCAGAAATTTTGGTATAAGATCCACATTCCAGTCCCTGCCCTTTCCATAGGTTTCATCAGGAGAGGGCGCAGCAAATCGTGTAAAAAGTTCTTCTAAAGGAGTGATGGAGGCTGACTCTCCGCCATAATACGTGTTACGATCGACGTGCAAAACTTTCTTACCAGATACAGAAAGCATTCCACTAAGAATACACTCCTTGAGCCCAGTACCAATAACGATCGCATCGTATTCTTCATCCATGTTGATTTGATATCAGTTTATAAATTATGATACTATTGCACAAACTAATCTAGGCCTAGCTCACAATACTAGCTGTCGGAACAATCGGCGAAAACTAGGCTTGGGAACGTAGTCGTCAAAAATCAATAACACCAACGTTACAACGAGAAACTTCATCGTTCTTCATGTTGTGTCACTGTCAACGCCATGACTTGTCCTTTTGATTGAAAAAAGCTTGTAAAAATAATAAAATTATATAGTATGTCACCCTTATAACCTGTAGTTAGATTTTCGGTAATGGGGTGACTTCTTATTAAGGAGAGATAATTGGTATAGTAAGTAATAATCGTATTTTGATTATTATTTCGATTTTATTATGTTGTCTGCCATTACCCTGAAAAATGATTAATACTATTTCACTTCAATCGTAGTTCCTACAACGTTTTTTGAAGAATCGTTGATATTCCCGTAAAACGATACCTGTCTTTGAACTACTTTTAAGCTAGGAAGTTGCTCAAGACCTCTGCTTACCATGCCTGAGTGCACGGGTTCGATACGCACTCCATGCTCATGTATTCTTTAAAATACTAAAAAAATATTCATGATCATGGGTTATGGGTCGGGAACGTTTTTTTGAATCTAAACGCATGAAATTTTATTTGATCAATTTTTGAACGACTGGTTTTCTGAGTCACTTCGACTTCACGGTTTTAGCAAACCGTTGTAGGGACTAGGTATCCTATTTTCATCGAAGTTTGCCATGGTCCATACTCCATAGAGACTTCTTTATGCTCATGCGCAGGAGCTAGAACTGTTATGAAAAGAGGGCGTTGTTGCACTAATCTAAGTTGACCTAAATCAACAGGTTAACTTAGATTGGTGCAACAACGCCCTCATTTCATAATCACCAAATTGAAATCAATCTAACTTAGCCTAACCTAAAGCTGACTGCTATCTCAAATAAATGAAATAAATAGTGTACAACAGGCACTGCCGGACTAGCAGTCGAAAACGGCCCGGGCAAAAATGAAAAAAGCGCTCCACAGGAGTCATTGGGGGGGGGGGGGGGATCTACACGCATTTCGTAAATATTGCTTTCGTGATTGAGGTATGTGATTGACGGAAGCCAAAATGGTTATACCTTAACGGAATGTTAGGGGACCCACACCTCTGTGTCCCGCAGGGAAGTTTTTGAAAAATCACGAATTTATTAGGCATATTTCTTTACTTTATTGGTAGACGTCCACAAATATACGTATTGATGTAATTACAATAGTCATCCTGGATACAGGTTGAAGTTTGGGCTATTTTTTCAAGTTATTTCATTCCAACTACAAACTAATTACAATCGGATGCTTATATCTTACAATTAGAATTCATTAAACAACAATATCATAAAAATCCTAATTCTAATGGGGATCTTGATTTGTTACGGTGATGGTACCTGTTTTAACAAGGTTATATTCACTAACTATGAAATGAATCTCGATATAATTTGAGAATACAAAAACATCCCATTCAAAGTGACTAATATAATTATAAAAATTATAAAAATGCTCGGCTGGGGCCACTTTTATTAATACTATATTATCACTTAGGTAAGACCTCGGATGGAAGTGGAACCTTGAAGTGAAACAACAGTACGAACGTAGTAAAACATATTCGCGGGTGACCGGCCCATTTTGATATTCATTCCGCCAGCGACCCACCGGGCATTGCCCGGTTGCCCAGTGGCCCAGTCCGGCACTGACAACAGGGATGTTAAAATTTAAACGTAGTGGAAAATTCTTTTATCTTGGAGGCAACTACGCATGTGCAGTGATCAATGTATTGAACCACGCATGCTCACTACGACTGAAAATATGATTTAATCATCATGTAGGAGACACTGATCAGGCTTTCATGAGTCAATTATTTGTTATTATGTTCGTATTATTTGTTTGTACTGTAGGCCCTACTGTGAAAATATAATAGTTACCTTGTTAAATGAAGAGTTATTGCTATTATTATTATTATTATTTTCTGGTGTGGGGCAGCGCTGCTACCTGAAAATCTACTCAGCCATTGTGATATTTTATCGGTCAGGGGAATTGATAAAATATGTAAAATCATTATTCAATATTTTTTTTCAGAAGAATATAAAAATTATGTAAATCATAATTATGGCATTAGAACAAAGTACTCTAGTTACTGTGTGGTCCCCACATATGTTAATAACTATGGTAAAAGACTGCTAAAAATATCAGTTCCAACTTTATTCAAGGTTATGCCTGTGAATATACATAATTTAGAATTTATGGCCGAAATAAAGCGCAGTTTTAAAGGATGGTTAATAACGTTGGATTAGATAATTTCGTAGTTTTAATAATATTTTGTTACTTCTCCCGATATTTGTTTGTAAATACCTTATTATTTCGAGTAAATACGAGAAGATTAGATTTGATGAGTAGATGCTATTATTAAATAAAATACCGATTTTCTGTTTAATTTACCTGCAGACAAGGTGTATAAAACATCTTTGCGGGATATAATCAACATGAATGTATCTTTTGTTTTCTTGATTAACCAATAGAAAAAAAACATTATTATTATTATTATAGGGGAATGCGGCACTTCCTCTGTGGCTCGCGGTTCGGAATCAGTTTGGCTGGATTGTAATCGTGAGTAGTGTTGACCTCTGTTTGAGATGAATCGATAACTCTGTTTGATGTGTTTGTAAAAAAATAGTAGACTCATTTCATAACCACCTCATTTTTCTTTCAGAGCTCATGCACATAACCACCCGAACACGTCCAGCCAAAAAGTTTCCGACCCTCTCCTGTTTTTTATAATATCATAGAGATAATATGCACCGTTTTAGATTATGGCCATGCTAGTAGATAGCGCCAGCGTATTTAAGCCTGTAGGGACATCGATAGTCAAAGAGATTACATATTATGTGGGTCTTAGTGGCTGTGGCGGACTAGAATGGTTCCATGTTCTGACGTTCACTGTTGGAACTTGGATTGTTGTGCTGGCTGTAGACCAAAGCTGGGTTGGATTTGATTGGAGCGTGTTTGGCAGTGGTAGATCGTGTGCCTCGGTAGTCGACGTGTGCAGTGATTAGACCTAGTTGGATATGTTTTTGTAGGCTTAGTCTTACAGAAGATTGATGGAACATTGTTATTTTAAAAGTATGTCCTGATTATATATTAGCTGTGTGTAAAAATCAAATGTAGGTTCGGATTATACCTTCAAATTTAAGTAATAAGGTAACATTCATGGTTAGTCTCGTCAGCTTGTAGGTTGCCGAACTAAAAGATTTCCTGGTTGTCTCGCATCATTGTGTTTAGGCCTACCTAGGTCTTGGTGTAGACTTTTAGGTTGACTTTGTTGTAAGTTACTGTCTTATCCGGGCAGGCCTAGGCTAGTCGAGACGGCATTTGATGATACAAATTTTTATTTTTATTTAGTCTACTGTTTGACACGTGGAATAACATCAGGCCTAGGGTCTACTATTATTACGACTTGGGCCTAAAATGGTTTGACGTAATGTCATGCCTCTCCCTGTGTTGAATTTATCGTGATCTCACGCAATTGCCATCCGAATGAGCAGTCGAACTAGGACTGGACCACGAAGTAGTATAGGCCTAGACTAGAATATATTTGGAATGGACTTGGTAAGAGGCGCTAAAGAAGAGATTATGTGATTTCGGCAACAGGACTGGGAAGCTAATGACTGGGCCTAGCCATTGACTTTATAATAACTACGTTGCCTAGCCTAGGACATTGATTTTATAACCATACTCAATACCAACGCCTAGGACTAGTCCCTAGTTGTGTCCATTCTAGTCCACAAACCAAGTCCAAACCTAAATAAGAGTTGGGTAATCCAGCTCCTCAAGACTTCTACTTATTTTATTTGAAACTTGCTTGGGCTTTGGGCTTGTTTGCAGTGTTTTAAATATGGTGGTTATGTTTGGCCTATATTAGTCTGAGATCAGTTTAACCTCAGATTTGAGTTATCAGCGTGGATGGTAATTTCATTTCATCTGTAAAGTTTGACACTAATCCTTGTAATGAAATGATTTTGAAAGCACTTGTAAACAGAGTAGCTTGCATCCATGCAGCCAGTCCATTAGGCCTATAGTATGACTTTGACAGCGTTTCTCAAACAGCGGTGAAACGGTTTAGCCACATCGATTCCGCATGAAACTGTTCAATCTTCGTCATACATGTCAATTTTTAGCAAAAACGATTTAATTCCAACACGGTTTAATTAAGAAGTGGCCACTATCAAATCGAATTATAATCGGGCAAAAACGGTATGGAGATCTCTGCTCTCTACCCTAGCCAATATAAGGCAGTGTGAATGAACAAACGTGGTGTGCAAATTGTGATTCTCATTTAGTAAACCTCACTTTTTTAATTCCTTGTAGGCCTACTGGTATGTAGTGTGTGTGTATGAAAATTTCAATGTCAATATCATTTCATTTTCAATGTCATTTTTATGTCAAGCTTACCTAGTCGTATAAACATACTGATCGACCTTTGTCAATGCAATAATATTTCTATCCTGGTACCGGAACATAACTTGTGTGTGTTTTGTTCTAGATGTACAAGGATGACAAAGCGAAATGGAGAGAATATCAATCCAATTCTGCAAGAGAAACAGCAGTGTTCTACGTATTTGTTTCCCCCTTCTCTTCCAATGTTGTCGGGAACATCCATAATGACCGGAGACTTGACCAGCATCGTACAAACACCCACGGCAACATCAATTACTTCAACGTCGAGGGGTCATGCAAGGAGCGCAAGTCATGGGGGCGTAGGAGCAAGCCTTTCATCGTCGAGCTCCACGGGACTCGTGAGCCGTCCTTCGGCGTTGAAGCAAGGCGGTCATCAGCGTGCGTTCTCGCAGGGACAGATTGTCGATTCCGCCGGTTTAACAAGAGGGCATAGTCGTGTAGGTTCGCGGACAGAGTTTATTCTTCCGCCAGGACATCGTGATAATGAGAATGCCCCAAGTTCAATTGCATCGTTAAGACCTCATGGCCATTCACGTCAAGCCTCGCGTTCAGAATCAATCTATACACTGCGTCACAGTAATACTCCTTCTTTGGGAACACAGTTGCTTTCTTTTGTTTTTCGTCGAGGCACTAGAGCTGATAGCGAAGAACCGCCATACCGCACGGTTGTACCAAACCATATGGTACCACCAAACACACCTAAAAACGCTCATCCAAATGGACTTCAACCTGATAATCGTATCAGAACGACCAAGTACACTTTACTATCATTTTTACCGAAGAACTTGCTAGAACAATTGCATCGTGTGGCCAATGTGTACTTCATATGTATTGTGTTATTAAACTGGGTGCCTGCTATAAATGCATTTGGCAAAGAAATTGCCATGCTTCCGGTGCTATTTGTGTTGGGAGTGACCGCTATCAAGGATTTGTTTGAAGATCGACGACGGCATGCCAGTGACAAGAGGATAAACAACTCTACCTGCCGGGTCTACAAGAGGTGAGTAGTCGTAAATAATGTTGTCGTGGTGCCGGTAATTGCTAACAGTCGGGTTGACTGATATGCACACCAACATGCTCCATCTATTAATTGATTGGGTGTGCCAGCTTGTTTGACGCCTGGCGGCAAGGCAAGTCAGAGATTCGTACTGGTAGTTTTCCCAACCTGGTTTGCATTGTGAATCTATGCAGTGTTTGGTATAGGGACTCAACGAAAGTAATGTGTACCTTTACAGGAACTTTGAAGGGAAGGGAATTACTTTTATCACCCTTATGGAGAAGCTGTTATGTAGCTGAAGCTCCTGTGTAGACATAAGGTGGAACAAATCTTACGTTCCTTCGAGTTCTATTTGACAAGACTTTACTTCAATACAATCCGTTGAATCAGGTGAGGCCAAGCCTCGGGGATATTCTCGGGCCTGAGACTGTTTTTTTCTTGATAATTTATTCCATTTGAAATATATGTCTCGTGGGGCTTATCCGAAGGAACTTATCTACCGGTATTGTCGTCTTGGTTTAAAATATTGAAAAAAGAAAGTGTCCCAATAAACGATCTGCTGTTGGACCATGTACGGTTGACGTGTAAATCAGAATATAATCATTTTGCTTACAATATTGCTCACAAATTATTTTGGCTTCATTAGGTACCGTAGACCTTTACAGATAATTATAAGCGTATAGCATATGAAATTCATGAAGAAAATTGAACATTAAAAATAATCTGAATACCGGTAGGCCTACCGGTAATGATTGTTTTTATCTAGATGGTGGTTTCATTATTCGTGAGTGAAAATATGATTCATGAGATAATAATGAAAAATAAAATCGTGGATCTTTGAACAAGGGTAAGATAGGCCTACATATGTGTTGATGTGGAGCCACAGTAGGGCGATTCATATTATGCTAGGAAACAATAATGCCAACAGTCATCACTCCTCCAAAACACAACTGCTTTGTAGGCTATTAGCCATCTAGTGGAGTTCCCACTGGCCCATAGGGGGACCGGAAACCCCTCTTCGACAGTGTGCTGCGATCGTACCTCATTGATCATTGATCACTTCATCATTGAGGACAGAATGACTTTATAAAGAAATATATTCAATTGAAAAGGACTTGGGCCTATATTTACGGTTGAGGCATATAAAGTGGTCGATGAAGCCACATCAAAATGCATCCTGACAAAAATGTACGGTACCGGTACTGACATTGTTTGCACTAAAACTAGCAGACAACGTACAAGTAGGCCTACTCCACCTACAGTCTGTGAACAAATTAGTAGTAAAGTATTATTTGAAGAAAAATTAATTGAAATGCTGGAATAAACCATTAAATGCAACCACTTACGGTAACGTACCGGTACCGGTAATTTTAAAGTGACGACAGTTCAATATTGGTTTGTTCTCATATTTTAGCATCACAAAATCTTATTACAATCTATTCCAATTTGGTTGGCAAACCTGTTTAAACCGTGCTGTTACCTTCAACGACTCAACGTTTATTTTTTGTAACATCGCTGAGTAGCCGGCAAAGTGGTCGCGGGTCGGTTACATTTTTTACCGTTATGAGATGGGTTACTTTTCAACAGAATAATTTTTTCAATCAATTGAATACCGGTAAGCATAATGAAGATTTCCACTTCCACACCAAATCAGGGTTCGATTTCATCGTTTGTCTATCGTTTGTTAGTTCGCGCCACACAGACCACAAGAATGAACAATCGAATTGCACAAATTTCAGGAGTTTGTTGTCAGACTATTCCTTTTTTTGTCGTAAAACGGTATTGTTTTTCGAGTTGGTAGTGAAAGTTCGGAAAATCACCTTGGAAAAAGCATTATGAGACAAATTTAAAGCTATAAAAATGAGATATTCAGAGGTTATTGTATTTATTAACATTATTCCAGTAGGCCCTACATACAACAAAAATATTGAAATGTCGAAACAAAGTTCGATCCCCGCCAGTTTTATTTCGTGGTTCCCTATCTAGTCCCAGGCTAATGCCGGGATGGATCCTACAGTACAATGGTTCCCACTATCCTTCTCTGTACTGCACAGGTAAGACACCTTCAATTCAATTCATCACCCCATCATCTCTATAATCATTCATTCGACACCAATAGATCTTTGTTATCATTATAGTGCATTGTTCAACCCAATGTGAATTATTGAATAAAAAATTATATATATATATATATATATATTTACACACAGGGGCGTCGGAACATTTTGAAAGTTGGAGGGGGGGGGGGGGGGGGCAAACTCAACAAATGCGACCCGCGGAGGAAGGAAGTGTGGGGTGCCACATATTCAATAACATTTAAGTATTTTTCAGTACATAAGAAAAAAATACGAAGACGGGGGGGGGGGGGGGGCCCAGTATACATACATACATACATAAATATATATATATATATATATACATGGATTTTTTCGGCCAGTTAAATCAATGATCGGTCTTGGTGGCATTGTCAACAATTGCTATGGCTGGATATTGTCTTCTAGTATTTGTATATAGGCCATACTAGTTCCCTACTGTATATTAGGAAAACACAAGAAGTGGTAAATCAGTGAAGTGACCTACATAGTATGCAGGCCTAGGACTAATTCTTGGAAATGTGCGTGATGTACGGTGGCAAGATACTCTATATATCTTCGTTACACATGTCAGTAAACATTTTCTTGACGTTTCCATTTTCTTCACTGGTCTTACCTTTCGGCCTTTCGCTCAAGTTCATTCCAGTCCCTGGCAGTCCCTTGAGTGAATCCATTCTTTCCCGCATATATACATGCATTCTCCCAACTTCTAATTGTTATCCCTTCTTCTTTCATAATGCCAGTTCTTCGATCATTTTGCTCGGTATTTCTAGTTCTTTCTATCGAAATCGTACTATTTCTTGCAGTACTAGTACCCCCTCGGCTCCACAGCCTTGTAGGCCTATATACTCGACATCACAATGGTTAATTAACAGTTATTACAAGAATAGGAAATTAGTTGTTAACTCAGAATGGCTCGAAAGAACCGAACTTCTCGTCTTTTTACCCTTAGGCCTACATAGCACATGGTTTCATCTAGGTGAGGACTTTTAGCAAGGAGGCACGGCACCTCCACTGATAGAGGCGCCGGCATACTGGAGAAGCACATTTACATTAATTTATGCTTGCCTCCTTTCCTCAAGTATCACGTTTTCTGGAATGTTTTCAAGTAATTTTTAATCCTTGCGTTTGTATCGTGTAGGCCTACATTTTACATTGAATCGGCACGACAGTCTGATTTTTGGATACTAGAGTAATATGTCGATGCTAAATCATTCTACTGATCAATAATCAAATAATAATATATGGATATAAAGTGGATTTTCCATAGGGCCGATATAATGAGCTAAAAGAATATGATCTAGATTTGAGATGATCTTTGGGATAATTACGCAGCAGATCAGTAAACTTCAGTAAAGTAGGTTGATGAAAAATCCGAGGGGTTTACAACTCGAAAATTTGGTGTACACCTGATTTCAGGTGATTTCAAGTGATTTCAGATGATTTCAGGTGATTTCAGGTGATTTCAGGTGATTTCAGTTGATTTCAAGTGATTTCAGGTGATTTCAGGGATTTCAAGGGGATTTCATGGCAAGTGTACACCTGATTTCAGGAGTTGTTAACCCCTCGGAAAAATCCTCATCAATAACACTTACAAAATCCCCAGCAGGTCACTATATCATACATATTGGTAATTTAAATTTAATATTGCCTAGTAATCGAAATTATGAACGATTAGTGCAGGGCGTGGGCTCAGTTCTCGCATAGTGCGTGACATTGTATATATATATGAACTTGATTTATCTATCATTATCCCATACATACCCCAAAGTAATATAGCTGTTGGTGGGGTCATTAAATGAACAATAATCATCAATTATAGTAATCGGAACGATTATTTATACTATGTTCTCGTAATATGGAGAACTCATTTGAAAAACGGTTGCATTAATGTCGGTAGGCCTACACTCGATTGATTCGCGTAGGGGTGTGCACGTGATAGTGGTGCTATTGTGGCATGATCATCCTACATCACGGCCAAATCAAAGTCACGGTTATTGAAGGAAAATGTCACATATACATCTTGCTTATACCCTTCATTCTGTGAGCTACCGGTAGCTGTAGCTACAGGTGTTTCATCTGATTAGCATTTTATTGTCAACAGCTTTTAATCCCAGATAATGCATCACTATTCAACAGCAGTCAGGCGCTAGTCTTAGACTCGATAATCGTACTAATACATTTAATTATTATGGAAGCCGAGGTATGTCGTACCGTATACGTATCATGAATACCATTTGATATTTAGTCAGATTCAAAATTCCGTGTGTGTGTGTGAACGGCGTAGGTTCAAATTCAATCCATATTCATGCACTCGGTGCTTATCGAACGTTTATTCATGGGTTTAACGACGCAGTGATATGATTGAGATCTATTGTTGTAGGTCAATGATGAATAAGGTGATTGGAAGATGATAGATGTAGGATTATTTGTTAGCTGTTTCAGATAGTGGAAAGGAAACGGTCGTGGCCCATTGTTTGGGAGTCAACCTTTAGGCCTACCATAATTCACCTTGATGATGTAGAGATAAATGACGGTATAAACTATTTGTCAGGGTTTGTCAGGGACCATAGCGGGAATCGAGTCTCGGTCTCCAGATGACGGTAACGGTTCAGCGTGAACTGGTCCACCCAACTCAATTTAAATTGCGTTTTAGCATTATTCCAGATATAATTAGAATAAAATACATTTTGTAGAACATTTGCTTTGCTTTGTATTTTGAGTTGATGATTATATGAGATGACGGTCTCATTCAATCTACGCCCGCATTCCACCTTTTAGGTATTAGTGGTGTCGACCAACAACAATAATCAACACGTCAGTCATGCTTCAGTCCCACTTCTTTATCGAATAAGCAATTAGTGTATAGCTCTAATTATTACCACCTATACCCTGAATCACTCCGTTTACTCGACGTTCAAGATTGTTCATTTTCCTACATGTAGTGGGCCTAGTGTCTACAGTCAAGGAAACATCATGTTAGACAGTAATACGGAAATGTAACAAGCATGTTTAGATCACTCGAAACAACGTGAAACACCAGGCCAATCAACTGGTAGAATACAATGTGCTTATCATGAAACTTATTCATTGTATCATTTTTCTACATTCGTCTTGTAATTTACCTGTTGAATCGGGTTTCAACCTTCGATTTTATTTCGTCATTCGATTTCACAATGATCATAACACGTCATCTTATGCTGAAAATTGTTTTGTATTTTCCAACAATTATATCAATTCGTGAAGGTATGTAATTATTGACTACGTTTTTATTGGTATTGGATCAATACCGTTGATAAGATTGTTGTGTTTATAGCCCATCAGTCAGCTTGTGTGTGTCATCCTATACTCGTAAAACAATATCTTTTCTCATATTTATTTCCCTTTGTTTTCCCAGGTCGTCATTTGTCCCGTGGGCCTCGTGCATATCTTGTAAAACCTTTACGTAATGACACCTTAATAGACTTGTAGGAATTGTCGAGTTGAAAGCACTTATCCAACATGGTTAGAGACAAATGGGCGAAGCCAATGGAAAGGGCATACGTGTTTCTTTCTATTTGATATGAGGAGCGAACGAGATGTGGGAGTAATGTTATTCGATCTCTGTGACATTTCAAGATAATCGTATACGGTACATACAAACATTGGATGCCATTGATCGTTTTACAAAATGAATGTGATAGCGTAAGCCCTATTTATTGTGAAATAAAAACAATCCTTTTATTTATGAGTTTTCTGCAATATACACTGACTCCACCTAGCTAGTGATTATCCAGATATAAAAACTAATAATTTCGAGAGTTGTCACATGTAATGTACTTTGCGTACATTTCAGAAGACGTCGTTATTTGCCAAGCAGTGCTACGAGTTTTAGAACGTTACTTGTAACCTTTAGCTTTGGTCGGAGCTCATTTGCTTCCAGTGTCCATTATACTATACGAGCTCGTTTTCGATAAGCACTAAAATATTGTCAACATGAGTCATTACGTACAGGTTATCGTATAGGTGTCACCTATGGCAACCGTGTGTAAACATTAGATCTACACAACCCTTAAACGAATCTCTGACCCAATAACCGTGAACCTATGACCTAGATAATGAGTCGAATAATTTATTTGTCTTTGTATTTTCGGTGTGTATAGTAAATAATCATTCGTTATTTCTTATATCGTTACCCACCTCTTCATGTAGTCGAAGGGTCTAGCGCTTCAGAATTCCAACGTCCACTAGTCAATTGACAGCTAAATTAAACCAACTATAGATGCTTTTCCCAGTCGGTTTTAAATAAATTATTTGTTTTCTGTCAGTCGTGTTCATGTCCTCAGGTAAATAATGACATTCTTTCGGATTAGTTTGGAAACTACTGTAAGTCGTATTGACGTATTGTTTCATCAATAATACTTCCATCACTCGTATGCTTGAACACGAATACCCCAAGTGGAATTCAATGGCATTTACCGGCAGTATTTGTATTGTGCATATTTCCCTGAACCCGGCTTCCATTTCTGGATAACAATCAAGAGCAATTACCTGAGTTTTAATTATAATGCGGGGATTAGTCGTACTACGATTTCGTCAGATGGTTAGTTAATAATATTGGTCGAATAAAAGTAATAATGGAGTATTGCTTGATGACAAATTTAATATGAAGCTGAAAACCTGAATTGTGCTTTCGCATCAATAGCACCCTTGTGTGATTTGTGATCACCCTGGGACCTGGAATCACGATAACAATACTAATCAAATGATTATGTTTGATTTGAGCAATTAACATAAAATGTACGTAATGTTGTAACCTAGTTCAAACGTTTCAGACATAGTATGTTGAATTTTTACACACTGATAGTTTTTGCTTGTGGTAATCGAGGGGTTAACAACTCCTGAAATCAGGTGTACACTTGCCATAAAATCCCATGAAATCACCTGAAATCCCTGAAATCACTTTAAATCCCTGAAATCACTTGAAATCACCTGAAATCTTGAAATCTGAAATCAGGTGTACACCAAATTTTCGAGCTGTAAACCCCTCGGTGGTAATATAGATAATATCATGATAATATTTACAAGACATTGATTTTCCAATTTCTCAATTGAATAACAATTTGTATTATTGTCTTGAAATGTGGCGAGTTGATTTCTTAAATCGGTTCACTAGATTTTGTGTGTACCGTAGTTCGTTACTTCATTTGTTTCGTTAGTTTTATTGAGATGGGAAGCCCAGTGGTGACGTTATTCAGGACGGGGATTCCAACCGGCCGCTGTTCTGATTTAGGGGACATTAGCGCGAACGCTTGTTATAGGCCTACTTGCGGTCACATAACAACATTTGATGAACTTGGAGTAATGGCCACAGCCACACATGAATAATCCTAGTCCGTCATTCCAAATAATCAGCAGAAATTTAGGGATATTAAAAAAGGGGTTCTAGACCCATTTGTGGCACTCTTTAGCTGAAATGATAGCAAAATGACACGCTTTTGATTTACCGTACGTGCCTTGACGACTAGATTTGTGATTGTTTGTTACGAAATTCAAATGAATATCAGCGTGAAATACCCTGGTAAAACGATCTATATGGAAGATCATATCAATTCATGTGCTAAAAGAACTCACAATTGACTATACGTATTTTATAGACTTCGCAATTTGATGCATATTTTATAGACTTCGCAATATGATGCACATTTTATAGACTTCGCAATTTAATGCATATTTTATAGACTTCGCAATTTAATGCACATTTCATAGACTTCGCGAAATGATCGCGATAACAATTGACTCCTACATCTGAATACTAACTGCCCATGTACATTTAATTTACCAGCATGGTTGGAAGCCAGTGACGTCGTTAGGATTTGTGTATTGGGGGGGGGGGGCGCAGGTTGGATAAAATGGGGTCTGGAGCCCCACAGTGAATTTTTTGTACCATTTTTCAGATGATTCTTGAGATTCACAAGCAATTCTGGAGTCTAATAATTGAATGCTTGTGGGCATTTTCGAAGTTATTTTCAATAATTTGGTCATGGAGATTTTCGAAGTTATTTCTAGATTCACCCCCGCCCCCCTCCCCAAGCCCCGCAGGGAATTGTTTGATATATGGTATTTTTTGAAGTGATGATTGCGATTTACAAGCAGTTTTGGAGTCTAAAAATGGAATCATTATGGACATTTCGAAGTCATTTTCATGATATCTCCCAGTAAAATATTTTATTGTGTGTTTATTAGTAGGTCAACATACATAAGTTATAGGCCTATATATTTTTGAGGAAGTATAAATTATTGGTGGGGCGCAAATATCGATTGGGGGGGCGCGCGCCCCACCTTGGACCCCCTAACGACGTCCCTGTTGGAAGCATATGATATACACATCTTTATTCACTTGTCAATTTTCAGGAGACATACTAGAAATTATTCTCAAAAAACAAACAGTTTTCCTCTAAATTATCTCTCGAAGAATATGTAAGATTCTAGCCTTGAAACATTTTTTCTCATTGGAATCGTGCAGCAAAATACCAACATTTTGATACCGGTAGTAATAAAATGGGAAACACGCTTGTACTCCACATCATCAGTTCAAATAATTTGCTACCAAAATATTCTAGTTGTTGGTGAGGTCGTTAATTAAGTACACAGTAATCGAATGACATGTTCACATTTCTATTTGCCTTTTTGTACGGTCACCCAGTAAAATAACGTTTCAGTGCAATTTCATTGAAATTTTCTATAAAATTTTTCAGAAAGTGTCCAATTCATTGAATTTTGTGTGTGAATCTAATGGAATTCAATTAATCAAATGAATTCATTTCAATGATTTCCCCAAGAAAAAATCATTGGATTTCATTCACATCATTACGTACAGATTTTCAATGCAAATGTATTGAAATTTTATCTTTCCAACATCTTTCCTTATTTACTTTTCAAATAGTACAGTATAGACCCTAACAAAGGAGTACAGCCCCTATTCCTGAGATAAATGAGATGTGAGAAAATAAAAATGAGTGAGAAAACGAGTATCTCACATAATATATGAGATGAAATATGTCATTATTATATGAGATAGTTTCCTGGGATAAATGAGATGTGAGAAAGATAAAAATGAGTGAGAAAACGAGTATCTCACATAAAATATGAGATGAAATATGTCATTATTAAATGAGATAGTTTTCTCACTGATTTTTCTCACATCTCATTTATCTCAGGAATAGGGGTCCTGGCCTCACCTGTAGTTGATTGCCAAAATGTCGACACATTTAGTGAAGATCTATTATGTTCAAAAACTCATAGTAAACTAGACCCAGTTATTATCTTCTAGTCGGCCTACTCATCATTTCTACTTTCATCGCGCGTTGTATTATAATGTGGGGATTCAGATAATCGCTTTAGTATTGCTACAAGTGAATTCAAACTCGAGTTTCATCTGTAACAACTTACATGCCAGCAAAAAAAAAAATCGAGAAGCTTTTGAAAATTTTCAACGAAAAGAATTTTCATGAAAATTTACATCACTAATCAAAGCAATTCCCTCGATCGCCTTGATCCTGTCATGTAAAGGCTTGAACCAAAAGAAAGGTCCATTTCCTATTTCTCTGATACATGTTGAATCCTATGCAGTATGGTAAGGTAGAGTGGTTTAGCCAGGTAGAAAAAGGACTTTGGTTCAAGCTGTATAATAGATTACCTTTAGATAGGCCTACTAGAATATCCGATTCTACTATTTTATAAAAACACTCGGAAATTGTCTAGAAAATGAAAATGGAAACTGATGTTTTAAAAACTGTGGATTTTTGAAGTTCTCATTGTTAATGCGTTGTTTGTTGTTACGTACCAACTTCTGAACGCTTTTTGTCTGACGACACAAGTCATTATTATTTAATTATCATTCAAATTGTGTAATTATGTATTATTCTTATCATTATTATAATTTGTTGCTGCATTTGTTTCTTCTCTTCGTAAACGAATTTCATACCATTTTCCAGACAACTCGCACACAAGACCCGAGTCGTGAATGGGGATTTATTTCATCATCTTTTGTGGTTTTAAATTTATTTCAAAATTTATGTCGGTTACAATTACTATATTCTACTAATATTGCATATTATTATTACCATATTATTACAATGTACCTCACCATATATCATTATTGTTTGTTTACATTGAAGTTGAAGTTACAGTAGAGGTGAAGAAAAAGTAGGAGTGGTAGTTGACGTGTACATTGGTTTGACATTTGTATTGTATATACGTGTGATAACTAATTGCAAGAATAGAATGTGTGAAAATTGATCATATGCGTGCGCACAGGGTACGCCAGGTAGGCCTGGGCCGTACCTAATGCATTAGGTACGGTCTGTATACTGTTTTTGTTTACACTTTCTGTTAATTTTACATATTGTATATTTGTCATTCGTAAATACAACAGTTAAATAAACTTTACTTTCGATGTCGAGTATTATAAGTGTCCAATTCTCTACTGTTTCCAAATCAAGTAAATAAAAAAAAATCCCTGTGGGACTGACATAAGGGGGCAACCCCCCCCCCCCTCGAATATATATATATATATATATATATATACTATGGTGAACTCTATATCATAATTTTATGCCATCTTCCATTATAATTATAGACGTAGTTATGTATGTTGCTTATACCCTCACAATAAGAGGCCGTATCTAATGATTTGGGCTGCGCACGCCTATGAAATTTTTTGAAGTTGAATGTTTCTGTTGAAACATTGCAAAAGTTGAAACATTGAATATAGTGTCCGAATTACCAACGCGGGAGTAGCTCTGCCTTTATGGCAGTGATACCTGTTATCACCATGATTAGCCCTCGAGCAATGCTATTTGGTTCGAGGGGTTAACAACTCCTGAAATCCGGTGTGCACTTGCCATGAAATCCCCCTGAAATCTCTGAAATCGCTTTGAAATCTCTTAAATAACCTGAAATCTTGAAATCTGAAATCAGGTGTACACCAAATTGGCGAGTTGTAAACACCTCGATTTGGTTTGAGTATCTTTCAGAATAAGGCCAGGCATGTTGATACATTCGTTTATTATAATGTGGTTCATCAACGTCCTCATCATTTCTTGCCCTTTTCTGTTTTTTTTTCAAGTTGGAATTGAAATTGGAAATTTCAATTTTGAAAATGAAAATCGTAAATAACCTGAAAATTCAGCCTCAATAATATTAGGCATTGAGGCATATAAAAATCAAGTCCCGAGCCAAGCTCCCCAGAGTCCAAGGCGAAGTCCTCACCCACGCTCATCCAAGTATAGGAATATATATATATACATCTTTATTGAAGACTATGCCATGGTACACATGCTTGCCGTTCGTCACATAACAATCAAATAAAACATAATCAAGTAGAAAAACACACAATAATAAATCGCACATGAATGATTGTTAAAAAATGATGGTAGAAAATAATGAGAGTGTTAGGATGAACAGTAATATGAAAGATTATTAGTTTATACAGTATTATTGGAATTCAAGTATTATCTGCTAAATGGGCTAGGATTGTTTTGAGTTGCTACTGACATTTTAAGTGGATGATTAGTGCTTATAAACCTCGTATATATGTATGACTATGAGGTCTTCAGTTATTAATCAAATATGGTAGTTGTGTTTAATATTTCACTTAACGTAAGTCATGTACACACATTACTTATTGAATAGTTGAACCAATGTTTGCATTATAAATATCATTGCATACCGTACGTTCCGTTGTCTATAAGCATTACTGTACATACATATCCATTATCCATTAGTTGATACGAGCTCTAGCCATGCGGTCAAGTGTGTGATAATCATTTTCTACAAGTTATAATTAAACCTGTCACGTTCATGTGTCGTCCACACAACTTTGTAATAACAATGAAACTATTTTGCCTGCATGTTACAATTGTTTTGAAGTCAAGTTGCAAGTTTCCTATTATTGACTTCATATTTATTTGACTTCAAGGACGTGAAAATATTATTCTGATCGAGGGGTTAACAACTCCTGAAATCAGGTGTACACTTGCCATGAAATCCCGTGAAATCCCTTTGAAATCCCTGAAATCACCTGAAATCACCTGAAATCCCTGAAATCACCTGAAATCCCTGAAATCACCTGAAATCACCTGAAATCACTTGAAATCACTTGAAATCCCTGAAATCCCTGAAATCACCTGAAATCCTTGAAATCACTTGAAATCAGGTGAAATCCTTGAAATCCCTGAAATCACCTGAAATCACCTGAAATCCCTGAAATCACCTGAAATCCCTGAAATCACCTGAAATCCCTGAAATCATCTGAAATCACCTGAAATCCCTGAAATCACCTGAAATCACTTGAAATCCCTGAAATCACCTGAAATCACTTGAAATCCCTGAAATCACCTGAAATCACCTGAAATCATCTGAAATCCCTGAAATCACCTGAAATCACCTGAAATCACCTGAAATCCCTGAAATCAATTGAAATCCCTGAAATCACCTGAAATCACCTGAAATCTTGAAATCTGAAATCAGGTGTACACCAAATTCTCGAGTTGTAAACCCCTCGATTCTGATCGAGGAGAGAATTTTCTATCCCTCATATTATATTCGTATTGGTTTTTCTTTTATACTTGTACTTCTTCAATATACGCGTCACGTTTTTAAAAGGTGTGTACACGTATGTAGGGGATTTATATATAGACTAGAACGTATGTTTACAGATTTGTTTTTTCTACATTTTGTTTTTGCTGGATTTTGTTATTTAGTTCACTAATAATTTGAGTTCCCATCGCGTATGGAAGGTCCGTCCGTGAAGCCTTGGAAGTGGAGTTAAAACTGTTGAGTGATGTCATATCGGTGTTTACGTCACTGCACGAAATCAGGATTTACTTGATATTGTTTCCAATTGAAGAACACAACGGTCCAGCTCGTTTCGCATCTTTTGGTCACCCAACTGAGGAATAAGAAACTGCATTTTTAATTCTTTATACACAAACTCAGTACGACTGCAGCCAGCCATATGTTTTTTTTATAAAATTCATTTTATTCACATGTGATGAATACATACATTTATCAGAACAAAATAAAAAACCGGCACACGCAGCGTAGTGTTTAACGCGTTCGCTTCATGTGATCCGGGAGACGAGGGGAATTCCGAACCCATCAGTTCGATCCCCGCCGCCGACCATCTTTACGAATGTTTTTCATGGTTTCCCTCTGTAGTCTAGGCTAATGCCGGGATGGTTCCTATACAATAAGTCGGCCATGACCGCTTCCTTCCCACTATCCTTCCCATTATCCAGGAACCTTCATCTCATCATCTCATTAATCATCCATCCGACGCCATTAGATCTTAGTTATCATAACAGTGCGTCGTTAAACCCAATGAAAAAAAAAACATCTATAATAACAAAGGGACACTTAGATAGGCCCTAGGGAAGAATTATCTTAACTTCCAATTCATATTATCTTCATTGCTATAAACAATAATAATTGATATAGAAAACAAGAAAATTAGCAGGAGAAAGTGACGAAAGAACTTACTGATCTGATGAGTTATTGCACGTTTTTGAGTGCAAGAGTGAGAAATGAGTAAAGGCCAAGTAAGAATGAATGAATGTTAGGGTTTTGAGGCGCGTCGGCAGCGAGGTCATTTTGCGCCAGTCAGGGCAAAGTAAAGAATATATTATATGTACTGATAAAATATGGAATGGTATAGGCCTATAATGGACAATGCAAATAATTGTTCATAGTAATCTATGTATTGGCCTATGTTTATACTTGAGTGGTAGCAGAGTTCTAGCGTGTTGGCCCAAGATGAAGTAAGTTCTCTTTGATTGAAGTTAGATTTTACACCAATCTTTTCAGTTCAATTATAGGCCTAAACAAAATCAAACAAGTGGGGAATTTTATATTTATTATTAATATTAGAAATTCAGATGAATGTATTCTATACAATTTGAAGTTTTTTCAGGTTAGATTTGCTAGTACTGCTCTATCAGGGTGCTTACGTCAATATAGGTATGATTAGACGGTGCAATAATAATCTGATTTATCGGAGGCGTGTCTCGGGGTTGCTGTGAGCTATATGAAACGCAAGAAATAACAGAATGAAACCCTATTTGAGTATTATGTAAATGTATGCTGGTCTTGAATTTTGTGTAAACATAACTGTAACGATATGTAAACAGCAAGCGATTCTAAATGCTTTTGAAATGCGCAAAGGTAGAGCGATGAGAATATTGAAGACATAGGCCTATCAGGATCTTGACACCAGCTAGCCGAGGGGTTAACAATCCTGAAATCCGGTGTACACTTGCCGTGGAATTCCTGAAATCACTTGAAATCCCTGTAATCTTCGGAAATCTCCTGAAATCTTAAAATCTGAAATCAGATGTACACCACATTGGTGAGTTGTAAACCCCTCGCAGCTAGCTATTCGTGTTGGCCTCGCTCACAGTAGGCCTTCTATGTGTCCTTATCAAATGTAAAATGATTGAGATGTATTTACATGGATATACATTCAAGTTTAGTGCTTATAAAAATGAAGAAATTCAACTTGAATATTTTCTCACATGTTCACTAACCAGTATAATTGAATGAAAAGTAGATCAACTCCAGAGGTAATTTGATGATCTTTAATCAATATTACATTCCATTTTTGTGAATTCAATCAGTTTCAATATGATACATCGATGAATACCAAGAATGCGACTAAATTCATTGACGTATTCTTTTGAAACTGATTAAATTCATAAAAATAGGATGTCATATTAATTAAATAGAAGGAAATTATCTTGGAGTTGATAGGCCTATACTCTTTATTCAACTATAGACCCTACACTGGTTCGAAACGTAGAAAAAAAGTAGTAAAGATGCATTTCTCCATTTTTATAAGTAGCCCTACCGTGCATGTACCCCCTTGAGAAGATTTTTTATAATACCTTACCAAAAGCATTCAACTTTATTACTCGATAGCGAAGACAACATTTCACATACGCCTACTGATTTATTCCACCAGATATGAACTAAAAAATAATTCAATTTGTAACTTCACCAGGCCTATTTTTTGGATTTTACCATACATGGATATAATAATCTTGAGATTAAAACACTTCGGTTATTCATTTCAGGTAATTTCTTTAAGGTGTTACAAGCACTCAACGTGGCCGCCCCGGTGGCCAAGTCAATTATCGCTAGCGGTAGTAACTGAAGTCACCGTTGGGCGTGGGTTCGAGTCCCGCATAACGCATGGGTTTTTGTAAGCGTCCTTTCACCCTTCATCGTTTCATCGTTTCATTTTCACCCGCTCATTCGTACCCCCGTATAACCTAGCTGTTGGTGGGGTCGTTAAGCAACATTAAAAAAAAAAAAGCACTGAACGTTTGCCGAAATGACAAAATGCTCATATTTTTTAGTTCTGCGGTGAATAGTCTAACTCGAAGACGGTGTTACAAAATACAGTAAAATATTCAACTTTTGAGTATGGGTTATGATGATCTATCTTTATATATATATATATATATATATATATATATATATATATATATATATATATATATATATATATATATATATATATATATATATATATATATATATATATATATATATGAATCATTTTAACTATAAAGTCGCACGCTTCTATCTGATATTCAAGGATTGATTACCTTTGCTTTTAAACGTGGTTTAAACGCAGTTTAATGACTTTATGGGACTCATTTTCTTTGAAAGGGTTGCTATAGTTACAAACTAGAATTGTGTGTCCAATTCAGAACTAATTTATGTGCACATCATGAAAGAATGAAATCCTTTTCTTTGAATCCCGTCATACCCCAAAAGATAACAAACTTGAATTTTCAAATTATTGAGTTTGTTTGGTATTGCGTATCGCGCGTTTTGTTGCGTAAAATGTTTTGACTGAACTGTAACATTTTTCCAAACATTATTTCTCAAAACAACCTTTGAATTCGGTTTATTCATAGATAGATCGTCATTATCCAAATCCAAAACAAAATTTTGCGTTTTTGCAACCCCGTAGACTTTCCAGGTTGGAGCGTCTACCGCAGAACCCAAAAAAGGGTAATTTTGCTTTTTCGACAAACTTTGACGGATTGATCTAAACGGAAAACCCTAACTGTTTCACACCATAGCCACTCAAGATGTTTTTATCTATACATCTTGAAAGTTGAAAAAATTATCAAAATTTGTGAAGCCCTTGGTGGAATGATCTTTCAACTCCTAGTGCAATCAATTCAATTTTCAGCACTTGTCTAAAAATCTGTGTCAAACTTGGAACAATAATACTGGTCCACGCAGCATCAAGTCAACGACTATTTATAACTAAGACTTTTATGAATAGATGGAATAGTAGTCGCTGAACTTGGCACACTGCCTCGCGAGCTAGAGATGTCACATCATAAATGCTGATCCTTTCAATGAATGCATGTAATAAATTAATAATACATATAATATAGTTCCGTAGACATGGTCACTTCACTCCAATCCAATCAATTATAGGCAATATATTAGCAGCAATTGACATTCACAGTCTTTATCTCGCAGCATGACAAGGGTCGGCCTACGTCATGCATTGACCCAAGACACATGCGAGGCGTCAAGTCTGAGGTACATAAATTGCCATTCGTTGTTGAAATCAAATTTATAGTTTCAATAACTTCCAAGCTGAATAACAGTCTTCGAGGTTATATGTTCTAGAAAGAGTTGCAATATACATTTCACATTTCCAATACTTTTTATTTGCCTCCATGTCTTCCGTATGACATATTGATTGGTGGCAATCGATGGCGATCAAGTACGTCTCGTTTTTGACATTGCTCATGAGAAATGAGTGTCTGTCGTATCTCGAGTTTGTGTGGGGAGAGAGAGAGAGAGAGAGAGAGAGAGAGAGAGAGAGAGAGAGAGAGAGACCTGCCAGTCCTGCCAGTCCTGACTTATGGTCGTTGTACTAAGTAATCAGTTGAAATGCTGATGGATATAAGCCATATGTTTTATAATCCTTCATCATCATACGGTAATCATTTCGTAATCATCATCATTGAATATAATTTATTCTGTAAAAAGTCATCAAGGGGTTTTTATCCTCTTGAAATTAATAAGATAGTATTCACTGCGAGGGGCTTACAACTCGTAAATTTGGTGTACACCTGATTTCAGGGATTTCAAGTGATTTCAGGTGATTTCAAGTGATTTCAGGGATTTCAAGTGATTTCAGGTGATTTCAAGTGATTTCAGGGATTTCAAGTGATTTCAGGGATTTCAAGTGATTTCAGGGATTTCAGGGATTTCATGGCAAGTGTACACCTGATTTCAGGAGTTGTTAACCCCTCGATTCATTCAAGGGATCAAGTTGTCGTTCTAAGACCGGGTCTTGTAGATATTCAATACCTTTGGATAATCTAGAAGAAAATCATTCATCGCTTTTATTTCGTTTGTCCTAATAATTTGTACAGTGCATATACTTCGTCCGTTTTCTGAAATTGATTAATTTACCTTGCTACCTTACCTGCACTGTGTATTGTGCCTATTCTCTTACTGGCTATTCCTTCACTTTTAGTTTATTTTTAGTTGAAATTAGCCAGATTCATGTTACGAAAATTGCAATGTCTTCATTATATTTGTGTGTGTTTACTGGTTAAAGAGGCGGGCCAGCCTACAATAGCCATGAAACTACTTTTAAATAAATAAATAAATAAAATACCTTCAATCAGTGGCGTGCGGTGATCGTCCTTGCAATTAGCATTAGTAGTACTCGCACCAGTGCTCACATTTAATGACCCCATCAACACTCAAGCTGTTGATGGGGTAACGAATTAGCATGCTCCCGTGGCTCAGTCAATTATCGCTAGCGGTAGAAACTGAAGTCAAGTCAGGCGTGGGTTTGAGTCCCAAATAAAGCATCGGTTTGTGTAAACGTTCCTTCACCTATCATCACTCGATCGTTTCAGTATCACCCGCTCATTCGTACCCCCGTATAACCTAGCTGGTGGTGAGGTTGTTCAGCAACATTAAAAAAATATATAATACCCCCTTTACACGATCAACTTATCCCTAAAAATGCATTTTCGGAATGTATCGCTACGAAGTAGAATACATGCCTTTCCTATCTCGCGTTTACACTACAGTAAAAATACCTATTGCTGTCAACGCATTGCCTGGAGTAGAAATACGTTCAACTTTCAAGGCCGTATTGCTAGTAGCCGACCAATCAGCGGCCAGTAAAGTGAAACGTCACATTTCGTTGACTGTCTAGCTTCTGTTGACGCCATATCGTTGAGTGGGAGAATCGAAGATTGGTGACTGACCGTTTTCGATACAGAAGATTTTCACTGATACTGAAGACACTACACTTTTGGGTTATGTTTTTATTGATCTCCATATTCTAATAATTCAAACAGATGTTATGTTATGTAAATACTGATCAATTAGTATTTTTATCGCAACTGTCGATAAATGTTCTAGTGATTTGAGCGCTAGGTTGCGCTACTGGGATTTGCTAGTTCAAGGTTCAGGCTACTGGCACCGCTACGGCAGAAAATAAAAATTTTAGGATCCTATACACGACAGGAAATACATTGCCGAAATGCATTGCTATTTTAGTTGATCGTGTAAAGGGGGTATAAGTCACTTGAAATCAGTTGAATTCACAAAAAAAAACATGAAATCACTTGAAATGACAAGAAATCGCTTAAAATCACTTGAACTCACAAGAAATCCCTGAATTCGCTTGAAATCACTTGAACTCACAAGCAATCCCTTAATTCGCTTGAAATCAGTTCAATTCGCAAGAAATTCCTGAAACCGCTTAAAATCACTTGAATTTACAAGAAATCCCTAAAAATCGTTTGAAATCACTTTAATTAACAATAAAACCCTGAAATCGCTTGAAATCACTTGAAATCACGTGAATTCACAGGAAAACCCTCAAATCGGTTGTAATCACTTGAATTCGTACCATTAAATAAAAATAAAATAAAATAAAAACAAATGGTGGACCGGTACGCCGCTGCTCATATTATTGCATAGAGGGTGAACCATGTTGAGGTTCAACTCGACAGGTAAAGTAACCTTTGTGAATTGATATCCACTCATTAATTAGTGATTCCTTACACGGCAGTGAAATTTCCACCACTATATGCAGTCTATAATATATAACGTTGAAGAAGCTTTTGATAGATATTACGTGTACCGACAAGGTCTAGGCTTAGATAATGTTCTCTTTAGTAGAGCGGTGCTCTGTGTTTTCTTTGAAGTAGAGAAAACTAGATAAGCAAGCTGTAGACATGCAGCGGCATTTGTGCATGACAAGATGGATATTTCATTATCACTCACATTTCAGATGCGCTTCAGATAGATTGAGCTTGAGGGGAGTCCACCCTCAAAAGAGTATCAAATATTTCGTCGTATATTGATGTATCAGGGTTGAAATAGTATATTGAAAATTTGAAATTGAAAAAAGTTTGAATTTCGGTAGAAAATTTTGGATAAACTAGTTGCGAAATACGGCTAACCGTTACATACACGACATCCACCAGTTAGTTAGCTTGAGGATGGCAATTGACACATTGGTTGGGTGAACCTTCCTCTATCAGCTAAGCTAAATTTCATCAGCGAACCTATGGCAGTTTTGATAGAAATAAATAGTTTTGGTTACCTCGATGTACGAAAAAAATTGCGTGACTTTCCCCGGTCTTGTGTGCCAAACGCATGAGGTTGAACTGTTTATTTTAAGCTTAGCCCAAAGCCAGTTCTTTTACGAACACATCGATACCACACACGATAAAATACGTCAAGAAGTAATCAAGCATAAATTATCGTAGTGGTTTTCCGGATGAACGTATTGCTGTGAAACTGCTGCACACCATTCAGAGAAGTAGGCCTACATTCTAAAATATGGTCGGTCTATAATAAACATCCACAATATTTTCGAAAATAATCACCCTGGTGGGAACTTTTTTCCCTCTGGTGACTGGGGACGCCGCAGACGTAATCGGTTGGTCTAGTGAATCCATGATTTGTTTATAGAAGCACCCATGTATCCTCCCTCCCCCCATCCATGTATATACATTTACATATTAAGAGGCGGTTGTACCAAGTGATGATTAGTGAATTAAGCAAAAATTAGCAAATTAACTTGTTATCACCCTTGGTTACCTATCTTATTTTTGTACCTTAAGTAATGATTAACTAAATCATATTTAATCATCACTTGGTACAACCGGCTCTAAATGAATGGCTTATATGTACCATTTATTTCTTTATTGTTTGGAAATCTATATATTGGGAAATCGGAAACGATGAGACGAACGCGAGGGGGGGGGGGCGTTTTTCTTTTTTTTCTTTTTTTTGCTTAACGACCCCACCAACAGCTAGGTTATACGGGGGTACGAATGAGGGGTGATAATGCAACGATGATGTGATGATAGGTGAAAGGACATTTACAAAAACCCATGCCTTATGCGGGACTCGAACCCACGCCAAACGGTGACTTCAGTTACTACCGCTAACGATAATTGACTGAGCCACCGGGGCGGCTTCGCAGAACGTGACTCAAAACAAGAATATTGTATACTGAGACGAGTGGTCGAGTGGCTAGCAGACTGAACCGTCATTCAGGAGACCAAGGTCAACCATACTGACTGGGCTTTTCCTGACAGGGAAACCACGAAACACTGGGTCGACCAGGCGGGAATCGAACACCGGTCTCCTGAAAGACGGTTCAGCGTGCTAGCCACTCGACTCGTGTCTTGCGGGAACGACCTCAATTCGAGTGGGGAATCGAACCCGGTCGGAGTGACCACACTGAACGATCAATTGAGAGCACAATCTTGTGCGTGACGTGAAATGATAATCCGGTAGCCGTGTGTGTGTACGTGGCCACGTCGCGAGCACGCACGCGATAGGCCGCAGTTCGATCCCCGGCCCAACAACTTGCAGTGCTAATAGGTACTCAAGACGCGGCGGACCGGGGACGTACGTCCAAATGATAATGTATAGCAAGAACGGGTGTCGTTACAAATGACCCGTAGCATTAAAAGCAGCATTAAAAAAAAACGTTCTGCGACCTTGCAACGCTTGTACCAGTGAATGTGATGTACTGTACAACCCGCGGCGTTCATAGTATATCCCAATAATTTAATGGGGAACGGTTTGACTATTTCTAGCTTGCTTTTGAGTATATTTTATTTGAGAAAATGAAGTAATAAAATATTGTGCACGTCTGTTTGCTGAAAGTTCACTGTGACTACCGTATTTCTTGTGACAGGATTCAGTCGTGCCAGATATCATACTGAATGGCTTAGTTTGTTGGATCATGTTTTCAGGTTATGTTAGATTATGTTGGTTTTAATTTTCCCAACATAGGCCTATATTTCGCGAAGTCGACATAGCAGCTAATCACCGATACGTTTGTGAGTTTTTCTCAATTATTCGGCAATTGTCAGTTCGATATAGTTCATAAACGTAGGCCTACTTTATTTGGAAATATGCAACTCTCTTGCTTTAACTGTGACTTGTGTTTTCCTGCATATCTTACAGAAAAACGGCGAGCGAATCATCGAAAAATCCCATGGTAAAATTTCCCTTTTTCGTGTTGAGGGCTACAATTGAATTTTCGATATTTTTTATTTCGTAATTCATATAATCTTTCCGAGCCCGCGAACATCTAAAACATATATAATATGGCCCTTCTTTGATAAAGAGGTTGTACATCACTGGCTTCTAGGCCTATACTATCCCTATAACTAATGCAGTAGTGTTATCAAAACAAGACAGAATATTGTCTAGGCATGCAAGTACATTTGATTTACTCACTACCAAGAAAAATCAGTACATTTCTCCAAAGGTTACCCATGAATGATCAATGCCGGCTTGTACTGAATACGTATAAGCCTAAGGTATTGCAATCATTCTATTGCCATTTGCGGTGGCGACTGAGTGTGCGATCAGTTGCTAGGGCGCTGAACTTACTAGTCATTTCTCCACTGCGGTTTTTCGGGATTTCCCTCAGTTCGTCCCTATATATTAGGTCATCACCATTTCCTTCCCATCTTTCCAACACACCAATTGAGGTTATTCACATGTACTTTTGACGCTATACACTACAAAAATAATTAAAATATACATCAATTTTTGCCGTATTGACTTGTGTATTGAATATACTATACGCGCATCGGGTACACCATTGAAATCAATGGAATGAATATATGATGAGTGTGTATTTACTATTCGCCTCGTTCATTTTTCCATTCATGGAGCCTACTGAGTTGAGATTATTATAACAGTAGAGCACCACAACCAACCTATACCCCCCCCCTCCCCCCCACCCATGGCACACCGAATGATTACGCAGCGCATGCAGCTTTTATTGACACGCATTGAGAGCGACGCGTTACAAGCGTCTCATCAAACAGGTATCGTGTGTGTCGCGTCAGCCGCAAGTTTGCGTTTGGCGCGTTGAGATTCTGTGGCCCATGATGCTATCAATCGTTTACCGCGAACGATCCGACCAAACGTACACAAGGCAGAGGGCAAAGATAGCCTCAAAATCAAACTCGACACACGTGAAAATGGACAATGCATGCGTCTACAAATTGTGGATAAATTGAAAATATTATGCGACAGTAGGTTTACGAGAAATTATTCGTTAATTACATACCACTGGAGCCTTATTCCTGAGATAAATCAGATGTGAGAAAATGAAGTGAGAAAATTTTCTCATCTCACTTCTCATCAGATTTAGTATTCTTTGTAATGAAATACGATAAAGATTGTGAGAAACCATCAGATCCATCAAAATACGAAGTGAAATATATATGAGAAAATAAGGAGAAAATTTGATTCAGGAATAATAATTGGCCATTTCATGTGAGATAATCATTTTCTCACTCACTTTTATTTTTCTCACATCTCATTTATCTCAGGAATAGGGGTCCTGTTGGACTGTCCATTCAATTAACGTCCAATGTATCGCAAATAGACTTATGTAAAACATGTTATATTATTGATCTCTTAATTTGAAGGTGGACCGAATTACAATTGTTTGGAGTATTCTCTTGATATAGTATTGCAAAATCAAGGGCAGCTAATATACATCTCCAATGATTGAATTTCAACTATAATTTGACAGATCACTTTCATACAATAGGTATCCATTTTTCGCGAGTCAATAAAATAATGTAACTGCTCGCTTGACGCGAACGACGCCGCGACGCCCTTTCTACTCCGTCTCTTCTCAAGACGTCCTCTCTTCTTCCACTCACCCCTACCCAGCTCTCCTGACCGTAGCACGCACGCCTCGACGTTCTGCTCATTTTCGTGGTACTCGACTTTAAATATGTGATGATCATTTCTATACCTGGTTATCAATATTTGCTGTCACAGACTACGTATATCACACAGTCGGGAAACGGTTTAGTCAAACCGGTTCAGGCTGAAACGGTTCAACAAATGAGTGTACATCACAATAATTCAGAAGCACTTTGGCAAAACCGCGGTCAAAACGTTTCAGCGCCAGCCATTTTTAATATTCTCGTAAGTCGATATATTGGTATATATTTTGGTAGTATATTGGTATATATTGGATATATGGTGACGCAAGTCGGTAAATAATCGACAACAGAGCTGAAATTCAACAAGGATCGATTTATCGCTCGCGTTCAAGGTCACCCTGAATCGGTTTGACGTGTATATATCAATCGTATCGAGTTCTCCAATTCACTTGCCAAACTGGATTGGAACTAAAGTGTTTTACACCAAAACCGACAGGTATATCACCATCTGTAAACCGTTTCAGCCTGAACCGGTTTGACTAAACCGTTTCCCGGCTGTGTGATATACGTAGTCACAGAGTGTGACCGTAGACAATTAGATTTGACAGACGTCGTCATGACATTGGTTGGTAAAGGGAAACGAATGGATTTCCTAGTAAGTAGGTGTCATTCCCCGGTAGCTCGGTCAGCTGAGGCACTGCTTCCCTCGAGGTTCGAGTCCCGCATAAGGCATGTTTTTTTTAATGTCCTTCCACTTATAATCGTTTCATAGTTTCAGAGCATGCTCATTCGTACCCCCGTATAACTTAGCTGTTGGTGGGATATACATAATCAGTAAGTAGGTTCGTATAGATGCACTAGCGACGAAGTGGAGGTGTGGAAGTGGTTAAATATATGTATTCTTCATTATCATCGGAACATGATACACAATCATTGTCCCCTATATTATGAATATTTTAGAATAGAGAGAGTGTATACAGTGATGAGTACACGGAGACAAAAACAAATCTCTTATTTGTGGTTTTTACTCATTTTAGGTTTGCGCATCCGAGGTCGCAAGACCACCATATATAACATTTTCCAGGCATTTGGTCGACTCATCTTCTATCCTAGATCTGGATAGTTCTTGGTAACAATCGGACAAGTAGATTTTGAATAGGCCTAATTGATGATTAAAATTTTAAATAACATGATGAAAAGCGGGATACTATTTTCATCCGAAAACATTCAAATTTGGATGGGTTGTAACTTGTAAGGATAATATGCAGGGACACGTTTTTTCAATAGTGTATTGTGTGTAGATTTCCATTACAGTTATTATAAATATCTCATTCAACTTACAACGCATAGGGTCTACTGTGTTTCCCTAGTTCTATGCATGTCGATGCTAAAGGCGAGACTGGTATAGATTTATTTATTATTGAAAGAATACATAATTAATGCAAAGTACTTTGCTCATTACAATCTCTTGCAGTATAATCTCGCACAATAATCTCTTATACAATAATCATAGGGGGTTATATGACAATGTATACGCCTAGTGATTTCTTCCGATGAGCGTGTAGCGCAGTGGTTAACGCGCTCGCTTCATGTGATCCGGAAGGCGAGGGGAATTTCGGACCCGGTTCGATCCCCGCCGCCGAACATCTTTACAGGGGTTGTTCGTGGTTTCCCTCTGTAGTGCCGGCATGGTTCCCACAATATAGGCCACGACCGCTTCCGTCCCACTATCCTTCACATTACCCAAGAAACCTTCATCTCATCATCCATATGACGCCAATAGATCTTCGCTATCATTACAGTGCGTCGGTAATCCCATTTTTTTTAAAAAAGAGAGCGTGAGCGAGTACTTCCATTCGGTCAAAGATGATTTTTTTTTTTTTTTTGTATACGCTCCACATGTCGAAATGTTTGTTTGATCAATATGATTTTTTGTGGACACACATACCTATCCAACTTGAAACTGTAGGCTATAGTTTTGGGTAGTCATCGGTTTCACCACTGCGAACAATTGCATTTTTGAATGAAAATGCGACGAAAATGCACTCCACTGATCGTATGGTTTGTGCGATCAATCGGATTTGTTTGGTGTACACGCAGACTCATAGCTCGAATCATGTCTAGTTCTTAGTCCTGATCGGTTTAACCACTTCTTGAAAATGATTTTTTTCTTATAGTTTGAGAATGTTTTGAAAAAAAACTACTGAATGTTGACACTACGTTGGTTCACGCGCCGTCACGAAGTTTGACGTTGATTGGAACAGGCGTATAGGAAAAAAATATATCGTTTTCTTGGTCATTTCACCTGAAACTACCGGTACTGTTAGTTTTGCCACTATCTCGATGTTTCATTGTAACGTTGCCTAGGAGGATTTAATTAGACGAGCTTTAGCGAGGATTCAATTTGACGTACTGAAAAAAATTGGTGTTCGTTTTTTTTTTTTTGTTTATGTTTTTTTGTCGGTTCTCCACAGGTCAAACGGCTACAGCTATCAACTTCAAACTTTTTTTCAATATGGTTCCTCATCTAACTTAGATCTGTATAGTTTTGTGGCATTATCGGGGGGTAACTTTTTATTTTATGAATTTTAGAAATTTCAAAAATACCCATTAGAATAACATGGCGGAAAAAAGAGAAAATATTTTTATTTTCTCAAAAAAATGAAATTTTGCCTGAAGCTGAATTACATTTTGATACACATTTCTGAGAAATTTCTGCTTGATTGGCTCAGCCATTTTGAAGAAAAAACATAAAATGTGCTAAATTGGTACCACTTGAAGCAGTTCTTAACCATTACTACCCATACTATTACTATCCGCTCGTCTAACAACGCATATGGCGTTTTCCTAGTATTAGTAACTTCTATGAAATCCTCCTAGAAAGTTGCCCGCGAACAGCTTCATTAGGAAGATAGTCTATGTTGTGTGAGGAGAGCGAGTAGCACTGAGATTTACAACCCAATCGATCATTTCAACATTGTGTTTTTATTGGGTTCATTTTAAGCCTACACCGCCACACAATTCTTCGTTGTAAGAATGTAATAAATACGGTTTTATGACTTTTGGAAAAGGGCTTGTTAAGAAATTCATGACTTTCTTAGTAAATGATGATGTAAAGGTCAGTAAAGGTCAGATACAGATTGACAATAATACTAGGAAAACGCCATATATGCGTTGTTAGACGAGCGGATAGTAATAGTATTGGTAAAAAAGGGTAAAAACTGCTTCGAGTGGTACCAATTTAGCACATTTTATGTTTTTTCTTCAAAAATGGCTGACCCGATCAAGCTGAAATTTTGTATAAATGTGTACCAAAATGTTATTCAACTTCACGCGAAATTTCATTTTTTTTGGAAAATAAAAATATTTTCTTTTTTTTCCGCCATGTTATTCTAACGAAAATTTTTGAAATTTCTTAAATTCATGAAAACAAAAGTTACTCCCCGACAATGCCACAAAACTATACAGATCTAAGTTAGATGAGGAACCATATTGAAAAAAAGTTTGAGGGTGATAGATGTAGCCGTTTGACCTGTGGAGAACCGAAAAAAAACGAACGCCAATTTTTTTCAGTATGTCAAATTGAATCCTCGCTAAAGCTCGTCTAATAAATAGGCCTGAAGGAAATCCCGAAGAACGAGAACATTAGCACGGAACATTGAGAAGAAACTAATATTTTCTATCTCTTGTTATGGAAATGGTTCAACTGTCTTGATACGCAACCGTCCTCAAAACCTATACCGAGTGTACTCAAATCCAACTAGATAAAACCAACCGAACTTGTAGTTTCTTGAGCAACCTATTGAGAAGTTGAAGTGGGTGGCTTGGCTCCTCCTCTTCACAAATTGCAACCTCCCATCAAACGTGTTTTAGGTGTCTAGGTGGTTTTTACGGATTGTCTAGGATATCGGGGTTAGGTTTGTGTCCAAAAAATATGTGAAGAGGATAAACCAAAACCCTCACTTTGGCAGGTTGCTCCAGAAGTAGTTTTAGTCTGTTGGTTTTACCACAGTTGGTTGGTTTCAAGGACAGTTGGTTTTGAGGACAGTTGATTTTAGGACAGTTGATTTTAAGACAGTTGAGCTTTAGGGCTTTATTTAGGTCAGTTGATTTTAGGACAGTTGGTACCCTCTATATTTCGGGTAACAACCTGTGAAAATGGTAACTGGTGCTAATCTTCAAGCTTTTTCTTCAACGCGTTCAGGCCACCATATTATTTTAGCTTTGTTCGTTCGTACCTGTACTTTTCACTTCGGATTAAGGGACGAAGCGTGATCAGTTCAGTATAGTGTAGACTTCAGTAGACAGCTGAATTCGAAGCTATCATATCATTGCAACCTTGCGCCTCTTCTAAAAAGTTCCAAGAAAAGATGGAGATGAGTTAATAACTAATGAATCTCAACGTATAACCTAAATCATTTTGTAGTGTAGCATACTAATACAAATTTATTTGCCCTCTACATCATAAATTCATAATTATATATGCATTTGATCCATATACCAAGTATGCAGACAGAACATTTGTCGACATAGCGTGTGCCACAAATACATACACTCCACTTTCTACACCAACTCCAGAGGCGACGGAGCCCGAATATGATTGACTATTGAGGGCTCAAGATTGATCAAGTTGTCAAAAGTGATAGAAAATGGTGCGGGGTGTGGGGGCAGCGGGCCCTATTGACGTGATTTCAATTAGATTTAGGGGATAAGTGGATGGGGGAGCTCAATTGGCAGTTGACAGAGGTGTTTGCAAAAAGTTGCAAAAACACATTATTATTGTAGACACACTCGCAATAAGGACATAGTATGTTTTAGTAATTATCAAGCTTACCCATTCAAAGTTATATATATATATATATATATATATATATATATATATATATATATATATATATATATATATATTCATCATATCCCGGTACTCATTATATCTTATTAATTCATTTGAGAGTACTGAATTACACTTCGATTAAATTCTATCAATTTGAATTATCACTTATTTTTGTTGGGTCAGTAGTTCTAGTTCGGCCTATCACATGATTATTGGTTACCCTGCCCCCCCTTTCCGCCGCCCCTGCACCCCGAGTCCGTGTGCCCATAGTGAGTGCCGTCAAGTGACAAGTTGGTGAAATCGGTGCGTTTGTGTACAGCCGAACGACCGGTGTACCGACCACACGCGACTCCTTTATTGACCAGTGTTGAATGTGTAGATTATCCATTCCAGGGACTGCGAACACACCTAATTATACACTACTACAAGCGACGAAAGAGTGCGTGAAATACATGGATTAATAATGAGGAATCCAATATTTTTTCTCAGTGTGGTTGAGGGAGGGTGGTAATATTATCGGGTTCCACAATGCGAGGGGTTTACAACTCAAACATTTGGTGTACACCTGATTTCAGGTGATTTCAGGGATTTCAAGAGATTTCAGGGGATTTCAAGAGATTTCATACGGATTTCAAGGGGCTTTCAAGTGATTACAGGGATTTCAAGGGGATTTCTATGGGATTTCATGGCAAGTGTACACCGGATTTCAGGAGTTGTTAACCCCTCGCCACAATGTTAACTTCTCCCTGCACATTTACACGGACGGAAATTAAGATTTGTGTACTTTTTGTTTTATTTCAATTTCGAGTTGTTTTCTTACCACGTGAAACTTTTGAAGTATTGAAATTTACTCTTTTTTAAAACAAATCGTGTTTCTCAATGACTTGTTCCTATTTTTCCTTCACATTCACGTCTCACTGTGGACCTTTTTGATGGAAAATAATGTTACAATCGACGAAGCGAATAACGGTATGAGGAGCAAGGTTGGGAGTGGGGTCGAAACTATCGAGATCAGGGGTGGGGGCTTTTGTGCCCCTCTAGTCTAAAGAGATTGACATATATTTGTAAGCCTAAAGGACGCATGTACACCCGGCAGGTTGAAAGCGAGAGGTCAACAACTCGCAAATTTGGTGTACACCTGATTTCAGATTTCAAGATTTCGGGTGATTTCAGGGATTTCAAGAGATTTCAGAGATTTCAATGGGAATTCACGAGATTTCAGGGATTTTGAGTGATTTCAGGGATTTGAAGGGTATTTCATGGCAAGTGTACACCGGACTTCAGGAGCGAGGGCTTTACAACTCGCAAATTTGGTGTACACCTGATTTCAGATTTTAAGATTTCAGGTGATTTCAGGGATTTCAAGTGATTTCAGGGATTTCAAATGATTTCAGGGATTTCAAGTGATTACAGGTGATTTCAGGTGATTTCAAGTGATTTCAGGGATTTCAGGTGATTTCAGGTGATTTCAGGGATTTCAGGTGATTTCAGGGATTTCAGGTGATTTCAGGGATTTTGAGTGATTTCAGGATATTTCATCGCAAGTGTACACCGGACTTCAGGAGTTGTTGACCCCTCGGTTGAAAGCTGCCATCCTGATGGCAATGCACTGGATGTTCTGTGGCCAATATTTCATTTGTTAGTTTTTCGGTTCACTACTAGCAGTGTACATGCAACTAGACATGTTAACCTATAGCAGTTGCCACCACAATGGTGACCTTCAAACTGCAATCAAAGGGGGTGCGTACACGGTGCTTACACACATTGAGAAATGTATGTTTATCATTTACAAAAATCAATGTAATTGAATGAAAAGTTCGCATCTTCAAGATCATTTTCTTCTCTTTAATTAGTATGACATTTTATTTGAGTGAATTCAATCAGTTTTGAGATAGGCCTATTACGTCAATGAATTTCATCACCTTCTTTTTATTCATTGACGTATTATAGTCGTGGCCTATATTTGTAGGAATCACAGAGGGAATGACGAAAAACCCTTGTTAGGATGGACGGTAGCGGGAATCGAACCGAATCTCCCGGGTCAAACAAAGCAAGTGCTCTAGCTTTGCGCTATATTTCTGCCAGCTCATTATTATTATCATTTTTCATTCCTGTAATTATCATCATATTTATGATACTTATTATATCGTTATTGTCAATATATGTAGCACGTTGATAATGATACCTCCATGCAGTATCGCCGTCACACCGACAATGATTCATTGCACTAATTGACTTGTATCATGGTATGTAAGAACGGTGTAGTAATTGATGGGCGTACTGTGTGTATTGTTTGACAACAGCCGGCGTCTCCCGTTCTGATGCCGCTGCATAATATAAGTTACCAATTCCCCTCCCTCCCACTATTTGATTTTACTAATTGTTCCATTATATAGCAAGTGTCCCAGTGTAGGCCTAGAATTATCTTATATATAAAAAGCTTGTAAAAAGATATAAAAGATGAAAGAACAAATTAGTTTCTTCATTTACCGGTATTACTCGGTTCAATTGCATTGCCATGATTAAAAGCTGTATGCCGGCCTTAATTTTATACACGTCTATAAATAAAAATAGTTTTGCTGCAACAAAGAAACGTACCGCAGGCCGGTATTGCGCTTCAATTTGGGCTTTATATCATTTATACGCCCTACAATTCACATTATTTACTACTTCGATTAATTATATGTCACACCTATCTATGGTAATTATTGTCCTCTCTTGAGATCGTCGCCACCATTCATCTTTATAGAGGATTTTCGTGGTTCACGTCTCTCTAGCCTCCGTGAATGCTGGGATGGTTTTTACAATATAGGCCACGACCGCTTCCTTCCCACTAATCTTTCTATTACCCATGAAAGCATCTTATCAACCCAGCATCTCATTAAACATTTCGTAAAACGTCGTAAAACCCATTATAAATAAACGTAAACCCTCTTTTTTTTAAATGTGACGTTCTATGTCGATTTTTAAATAGAATGAAAAAACATATGTGCATGTGAATGCAGTATTGATCGTGAATTTTTCAATAAACTAATGGAAGTAGATTTAGAAATGGCTTTGACGAGTTGAGTATCTAGAGATTAATTAATAGCGATAGCGATAATAATGATGAATTAATTAATAGCTCGATCGTGAAGGTATCATTAGTTGAATTACCATTTGAGCTTCATAGAATTAAACGTAGAACTAAATGTTATCCATAATTCCCAACAATTTAATTACTAAGTAAGTGTTCTCGTTTTGTACGCTGTGCATATGATGGCATTTATTGTTTCCGCCTTTGAAAGTTTCGTATACGCCTAGTGGTATATAGGCCCTATATAAACCTTTATCGGTCCCCGACTCCAAAGTGAACATGGAAAAAATATAATAAAACATAAATAACTATTATTGAAATGATATAAAATTGAAATAATTGACGATAACATACTAAAATTAGAGTAGGTACTAAGGGCCGGTATTACGAATCGATAGTTAGTGGATTAAGCAATGGTTAGCGGATTAACTTGTTATCACCATTGG
>OU015463.1:3754795-3771468 GCA_907164805.1 Brachyptera putata
TTTGTGACTATGGATTTCACCAACACATGCAGCGTAGTGGTTAACGCGCTCGCTTCATGTGATCCGGGAGGCGAGGGGAATACCGAACCCAGTTCGATCCCCGCCGCCGACCATCTTCACAGAGGTTTTTCATGGTTTCCCTCTGTAGTCCAGGCTAATGCTGTGACGGATCCTATAATAAGTCGGTCATGACCGCTTCCTTCCCACTATCCTTCTCATTACCCAAGAACCCTCATCCCATCATCCCATCATCTCATTAATCATCCATCCGACGCCATTAGATCTCAGTTATCATAACAGTGCGTCGTTAAACCCAATATAAATAAAAAATACTATGGATTTCTTTTTGGTAATGGCAACGGCAGAAGTGATGAATATTCCATATTACCAAAATATTACATAATTGTAATTCACACACCCGAATAAGGATTTTACGTATGTGTTTTAGAGTAATTTGGTTTCTTCACAATTCCAGTCAGGATTTCAATCCTGCATGTTCCTCATATTTATCCCATGTGGAGTTGTAACTATAAATTAAAGCAAATTGATTTAGCAAAATATCCAAATTATGGATTGTAAGAAGCACTATCTTTTTTTTTTTTTTTTATATTGGGTTTTAACGACGCACTGTAATGACAGCGAAGGTCTATTGGCGTCGGATGGATGATTAATGGGGTGATGGGATGATGAGATGAAGGTTTCCTGGTTAATGGGAAGGATAGTGGGAAGGAAGCGGTCGTGGTCGACTTATTGTGGGAGCCATCACGGCATTAGCCTAGACTACAGAGGGAAACCACGAAAAACCCCTGTAAAGATGGTCGACGGCGGGGATCGAACTGGGTCCGAAGTTCCCGTCGCCTGCCAGATGACAAGAAGCGAGCGTGCTAACCACTGCGCTAAATGTGCTGGTTATCTTTTAGTATATACCAAACAGTTGCATTGGAATGTTCATATAAAGTGTAATAATCTACTCTTAGTCATGTATTCATTATTCGTGCGTATTATTTAAGATTTCCGTAGTAGAATTACTGTAGGCATTACCCATTGAATTAACTGTGGTTGTTTTCAATTTCTTATCATTGATGAAACAACCCAAGTAAATAATGGTAAAACAATAGGCTACTGATCATTATATACTAGATGTCCTTTCTCTGAATAATGTAAGTAAATGTCATATATGCCTATTTATTTCATTCAAATCTCTAATTATGTTTTAGTTGAAAAAATTTTAATTATCTTATATTATTCTGAAACAATCTCTAAAAGTGACTTGTGTAGATAATTTTCCATATGCGCTTGTAGCTGTTTCAAGTTGAATAATACATGAAATCTTTCATTTCGGAATGTTACCAGATATGTCATGATAGCTCGACCCGGTAACAGAGTCCCTACACTATGAAACAAATGTAAAATTCTCACTTGTTTTCGAAGTACAATCGATTCTCTCTGCCTAATCTTCATATTGTTATGTTTTCAGCACGAAGCATTTGAGCCGAGTAATTTCCTATCAGTGGTCGAGGTCGACAGGCCTACTACGAAGATCTACCGCTTCCATGGCGCCATAATCCACCCGAAGGGACAACGGGTATCGGTCAACTCCGACAACTTGTTGCTGCGCGAGTGTGTACTCAAGAATACGGACTACGTCGAGGGGATAGTCGTCTATGCAGGTATGCTCAAGTCACTAGACCATGAATTCATCTACAAACTAGGAAAACGCCATATATGCGTTGTTAGACGAGCGAATAGTACCGTATTGTCCCGAATATAAGCCGAGGGTTTTTCTCGAAATTGCGAGTCCAAAAGTCACCCTCGGCTTATATGCGGATCTCGGCCTAAAATCGGTCGAAAACACGTTTTTTACTAAATATGATTAGGCGCACTACACATGCACACTCTTAACAATGGAATCAACTTGAAACTGCAAAATATTAAAAACACGTTTAATAAATGTTTTATCACGAAGAAGCATCATTTTCCCATTATCCATCAATTTTATTTGACGCGCAGTAATAAACAAAGGCACGTTGAGCTGTTAGCTGCATTGTCTTCTCAGACCTTGACGAGTAGGCGGGCCATATGACGATCGCGCGTCATCGGCACTAGCCGAGTACACACGATCGTGAGGCCCCTCTCAACGGTTTCTCACACGCAGTTGGCATAGCTTCCTCACGCGCGCATTACGAAATTGACTCAATTCTAACTCGGAAGAGTGATGATTTACGTGGAAAGGAGATAAACCCTTTTTTCAATTGTTGATCTAAAAGTTTGGGGGTCGGCTTATATTCGGGGTCGGCTTATATTCGGGACAATACGGTAATAGTATGGGTAAAAATGGGTAAAAACTGCTTCGAGTGGTACCAATTTAGCACACTTTATGTTTTTTCTTCAAAATGACTGACCCGATCAAGCTGTTTTTTTTTTAGAAATGTGTACCAAATTGTAATTCAACTTCACGCGAAATTTCATTTTTTTGGAAAATAAAAATATTTTCTTTTTTTTTTCGCCATGTTATTCTAATGGGAATTTTTGAAATTTCTTAAATTCATAAAAAAAAAGTTACTCCCCGATAATGCCACAAAACTATACAGATCTAAGTTAGATGAGGAACCATATTGAAAAAAAGTTTGAGGTTGATAGATGTAGCCGTTTGACCTGTGGAGAACCGACAAAAAAACAAAAAACGAACACCAATTTATTTCAGTATGTCAGATTGAATCCTCGCTAAAGCTCGTCTAATGAACAAAAATGAATAGACGTGTTCGAGTCCAGGTTTTCCGACTCGGGAGTCCGATTCTTCATGAAATTATCGAGTCCGAGCCGAGTCTCGAGTCTATTTTCAAACGAATGAATAATTATTGAGACGATTTCAGACACTATCAGAGCAAAACTTCAACTTCAACTAGTTAAAATGTGCTAGTTAGTAGTTAGTCATCAATAAAGGAAAGAAGTGAATACAAAGGAATAAATAAATTCTTCATGTACAGATTCCCTTGAAGTAAATTCGAGGCACACGAGTGCTTTTCTGACTTGGGGCAAATATGCGGGGGGGGGGGGCGATTTACACATTTTGTTTACCTCTCTCGTCGTTACGCCACTGTCTACGAGTAATTCCAATAGACCTATAAATGTCGCCATGTTTTACACGTCAGGCTGTAACGTGTCGTCTCGTCTGTTGTGTGCAGGTCATGAGACGAAAGCCATGCTGAACAACGGCGGGCCGCGGTACAAGCGTTCGACGCTGGAACGCCAGATGAACATCGACGTGATCTGGTGCGTGGTGATCCTGCTGGTGCTGTGCATCGTGGGCGCGTTCGGCTGCAAGCTGTGGCTGTCCTCGTACGAGGGGCTCGTCGTGCCGTTCATACCGTACACCTCGAACCCGCTCGTCGAGGGCATGCTCAGCTTCCTCACGTTCGTCATCATTCTCCAGGTATACGAACCGAAGCGGTGTTTCAAAGGCCACGTCGTTTACATGTGTATAAACCAGGGTTGGGCCAGTAGAATATGCACCATAGGAAATGAGTAATCTACGCGTATATTCTACCGTAGAGTATGTCATGTAGGATATTATGTTTTTATTACGCACTCTATATATTTCTCAAAACCCAGATAACCAATTAGATTGGGTCAGGGGGTGTTCCCACCACTTCTTCTAGGGCAGTCTTCTTATCAGTCGGTTCCTGCCAGTTTCACCTTCTTCTTCCTCTTCTTCACTACTACAGTACTACTACTTTCCTCTCCTTCGTCTTTTCTTCTTACGAGTTCCCTCCACCTTTTTCTATCTTCCCACCATCTCGTCTAGCACTTCCTCCCATTTTTCTCCTCGATTGACTACCCCACACCTTACTTAACCAAGGAGAAGGTGTGGGGTAGTTGACTCTACACATAGAAAATTAAATATTCAGTATATAGCAGCAGGATATTATGTATGGAGTACAATAATTAGTAGTAATGAATTAAATGGAAAAAAAAAATACAATTTTTAACAATCTTCTACAATTATAATAATATTTATTTACTAATTGATGGTTATTTACATTAAGGTTGGTTAAGGCCCTCGGATTTAAATTAAGAAAGATCTTGTATTGACATCTTGCAGTGAAACTGATCCAGTAGTTAGCCTATAGTATTTTAGTATTTAGTGTGTAATTAACAGTTGTAGGCCTGAGTAACAAACAACAATTATTTTTAAAAATTATCATCTTTCTTTTGCGTACTATAAGCCATAAGGCATAAGCTTAAGGTAAATGGTCGTTATCTGCTAACTTATTATTGGTAGCCTAGTACTGCACAAATGAATTAATTAGATGAGCGTAGCGAAGATTTTCACTGAACTCTTACGGAACTTTGTCTGTGCGTTTTTTTTTTTGTTTGTTTGTAAACACTGCACAGGTCGCAGGGTTTGACCTATCGACATGAAACTTTTTTTTATATGCAAACTTATCCAACTTAGAACTGTATAGTTTTGAGGTCTAATCGGTTGGACCATTTTTGAGAAACATCATTTAGAAGTTTCTAAAAACCCCATAAGATTTGGCTGGGCGGAAAAAAGATGAAATAAAAACTCTCCAATACGATTCAAATTTTCCACAAATGTGAACACAAGAATAATATACATGAATAAAAATTTGGTTTGATATTCGGACCAGCCATTTTGGAGAAAATAATATAATAAATGTATTTTATTCATCGAAAAGATAGAAATATTAGTTGAAAAAATGTTGCATTGTCGAAGTCACGGCTTTCTAGATTCATTGACATCGGATGAAGTTCATTTCAAATGATCAAGGTTTGTAGAGTTTTCACTTATTCCTTATATAGACATCTCGCTCATCGTACAACGCACATCCTGCGTTTGCCTAGTATTTAATACTCATCAGATGCAATGTCTTTCACTTTTAGAATGTGGCACACGTGCAGGAGTTTTTTCGAACGCTCAAATGTCAATCGGTTCCTTAATGTACAGATCATTCTACCAATACTCTGCATAATATTCTACATATTCTACCATGTTTTCCATGCGCATGTAGAAAAATAATATTCTACGCGTAATGACCCAACCCTGATGAACCTATATTGGTCGCTGACTTTAAAGTGCACTGGATCCTCCTCTTCTTCTTCCACGTCTTATTGTTCCACAGGTCTTCTGAATTTCTACATTGTATATATTTAGATGAGCGTAGCGAAGATTTTCACTGAACTCTTACGGAACTTTGTGCGTTTTTTTTTGTGTGTTTTTGTTTGTTTGTAAGCACTGCACAGGTCGCAGGGTTTGACCGATCGACATGAAACTTTTTTTTTATTTGCAAACTTATCCAACTTAGAACTGTATAGTTTTTAGGTCTAATCGGTTGGACCATTTTTGAGGAACATCATTCAGAAGTTTCTAAAAACCCCATAAGAGCTGAGTGGAAAAAATTGAAAAATTAAAACTCTTCAATATGATTCAAATTTTCCACAAATGTGAACACAAGGATAATATACATGAATAAAAATTTTGTTTGATATTTGGACCAGCTGTTTTGGAGAAAATAATATAATAAATGTATTTTATTCATCGAAAAGATAGAAATATTAGTTGAAAAATGTTGCATTGTCGAAGTCACGGCTTTCTAGATTCATTGACATCGGATGAAGTTCATTTCAAATGATCAAGGTTTGTAGAGTTTTCGATTATACTTTATATAGACATCTCGCTCATCGTACAACGCACATCCTGCGTTTGCCTAGTTAATATATATAATATCTTGAGCCCAGATAACCAACTCGGTTGGGTCAGGGGGTAATTCTCAACAAAATGTCCAGGGCAGATTCCAATGAAAACCCAGCTTCTGCCAGTTCCGAGTTATGTAACCACTGTTTCCCCCCCTCTTCTTCACTCCTACCATCGTCTTCTTCTCTTCCTATGAGTTCCCTGCTCCGTTCTCTATTCTCCCACCATTTCTCTTCTTTCACTTCACTCCATTCCTCCCCTCGATTTACTATTCCATTCATCAATGTAGAATACATGGAAAAAAATATATATATTTCTCAAAACCCAGATAACCAATTAGATTGGGCCAGGGGGTGTTCCCACCACTTCTTCTAGGGCAGTCTTCTTATCAGTCGGTTCCTGTCAGTTCCGACTTCCTCCTCTTCTTCACTACTACTACTTTCCTCTCCTTCGTCTTTTCTTCCTACGAGTTCCCTCCACCTTTCTCTATCTTCCCACCATCTCTTGTCTAGCACTTCCTCCCATTTTTCTCCTCGATGACTACCCCACACCTTACTCCCTCCTGCCACTTCTCTCTTGGTCTTCCTACTCTTCTCTCAACTCCATTGTTTTCTGCTATCTCAAACATGGCTCTCGGTATTCTCTCCTTTTCCATTCGTCGCATATGCCCGTACCACCTAAGTCTCTCCCTTTCCATTTTAAATAATAACTAATGAATAATAATAATAATAAGAAGAAGAATAATAAATAAGAATAAGAATAAGAATAAATAATAATTAAACATAATTAAATAAATGAATAATGAAATTATATAAAATTGAAATGAAATTAAAATATCTAACGATAACACACAAAAATAAGGACACTAATGATAATTGAAGAAATAAAATGAATGTAAACATTGATGGGTGATAGTCAGTTGTCTAGATCAGTGTTTTCCAATCTTTCCTGACCAGGACTCGTTTTCACATAAACAAATGTTCAGCGACCCAAAAGTACGGTTAGTCACCACCCTCCCCCACAAATCAACGTGGATTATAGTATTAACAGTTGTTGATGAGAATATTAGTGCTTCATATAATGCAAGAGTTACCTTCTAAGAGACGGGAGATGATTTTGACGTTCATTTGAACAAAATCGACCTTAGTCTTATCTAGTCCGAGAACTGAAAATCAGGATTACGATTTTCCCAATTTTCTACCAGTCGTAATAATCCAACTACCTTTTATCTTATCATTGTAATGTTGAGATTGTAGACGAATGAACACAATTTCCCATTCTTTCTCTCAGATTCATGTCTTCTACATCTTAAAGTACCTTCCATATTAAAGAATTGGTGCATCGGTATTTACACACATATAAGACGCACTTTTTTTCCATTTTCAAGTCATCAAAAAGTCACATGCGTCTTATATAGGTAAGTGACAAAAAAAACTGTCATATTTTGCGATATATTTACACCCCCTCGCTGAAAACTGTTTTTCTCTGATCTAAAAACATCACAAAAACAGTTCCCATGAAACACTGCCAGTCGTCCAGTGTTGAAGCATAGGGCAGACCCCCAATGGTCAATTGTGGGGATGTAATTATTGTCCTAAATGTGTCAACAAATGACAACAAACATACTCATAAAATATCCTTATGCCTTTTTCCTCCATTAGAGGTCAGGAGGTCAGACTCTGGATGAGTGAATACCTAGACAAACACTTTGACACATCTGTTTTTCATCAATCAACAATGCTTGCCTGAGGCGCTATTGGGTGATAACTGAGTCTATATGGGCTACTCTTTCAACACTATAGGATGGATACAAATGAATATAAACTTGGAAGATATATTATCAATGTTGTTTATTGGCTAATAGAGTGGATCTGGTATAGGGTAAAGGGACTGGAAGCTTCTTTTGTGGTTACAAGGTCTCCTGAATCATGTTTATGACACGAAATATTGGGAATATGATACTGCGTCTTATATAAGTAAACAAAAGGTTTCCAAAAATGGAACCTGAAAAGTAGGGGTGCGGCTTATATGCGTGTAAATACCACCGTATATGAAAATGTGAGGTTAATAATAAGTTCTTTGAAAATTCTCAACCCCATGCAAATATATCCGCGGCCCCATTTTGGGTCGCTACTCAGGTTGGGAACCACTGGTCTAGATGGTTTCTGAATATTCGAATAGAATCCTTTGGGCCAGGGGGTGTTTCCACCACTTCTTGGGCAGTCTTGTTATCGATCGGTTCCTGCCAGTTCAGACTTCTTCCCTCCACCGTTCTCTATCCTCCCACCATCTCTCGTCTACCACTTCCTCCCATTTTTCTTCTCGGTTGACTACCCCACACCTTACTCCTTTCCACCACCTTTCTATTGGTCTTCCAACTCTTCTCTTAGTTCCATTTTTTTCTGCTATCTTAAACATTGCTCGCAGTATTCTCTTCTTTTCCATTCGTTCCATATGCCCCGTATCACCTAATTCTCTCTCTTTCCTTTCTCTCTCCCTTTCTCTCCCAAGTCTCTCTCTTTCCATTTTAAATGATAACCTTTCGACTCCCACTTCGTTCCTTATATTTTTGGCTTCTCTGTCGTTGACACTCCTGCTATGCTCCTCACAAACTTCATTTCTGCTGCCTCCATTTTTTTTTCTTCTCTCCAGTTCATTGACCCAATATAAATAAATAAAAATAAATGTATAAATAAACGCAAACCAGAATGGCAGCCCTAATATTCACTTGGTGTAGCAAATAACAAGTGCACCCTGTGTCCAGGATGTTCTTGAACAAGGGTCTCCGAACGTTTTAGCTCAAGGGCCAACAGTAGTACAACTCCATTTTGTTGGGAGATGCATAAATCTCATTAATCCTAATTATAATGTTCAATGTAATTATATGAATTACCTATGTGGCTATGTATGTTAATTATTGTACATTTTTAGGTTGAATCTCATATTAATTACAGTTGAAATGTTCAATTTCATATGCATGTTAGTTATTGTGTTTCTCAATTGGTCGTTGAATGAAAACATTTGATTATTATTTTGTATAATCCAAACAGTGTAATCCAAATAAACTATGGCGGACCGGACTGGTGGTGCTCGCGGGCCGTAGTTTGGAGACCCCCTGTTCTTAGGGGTCCTATTTCCGACCTTGACCGGTTGTTCTGTTTGCTTCCACCAGGTGATGATACCGCTGTCTCTGTACGTGACGATGGAGATGGCCAAGCTGTTGCAGGTGTTTCACATGCACAACGATATCGGCATGTACGACCCGGTGACGAACAAACGAGTCGAGTGCCGAGCGCTGAACATCTCCGAACAGCTGGGCCAAGTGCAGTACATCTTCACCGACAAGACGGGCACGCTCACCGAGAACAAGATGATCTTCCGACGGTGCACGATCGCCGGCGTTGACTACAATCATCCACCGCCAGTGAACGCGCAGGTGAGGCATTATTCAAACGTACACTTGGAGTCCACTCACTGAGAGAATAGGATTTCTACCGTGGCGTATCCTGGTATCACTTTGGTGCACTGAATGATTTTCAACATGACAACACTAAAATCAGCTTGACATGATACACACTATTAGCGGCTCTTTTGATTTTTTGAATCTACTAGGTATTGCGTTTTATTGAATTCTTTTAGGTCAACTTGATAAAACAAATTTATGAATTAAAATTGCAGGTAATCTTGTTGTGTGAAAAAATATTATTTTTAGCGGATTCGCATGGAAACATTGCTTGTTCACGAACCTGTACGGTTAACAGAACCACCAACCATCTGACAGAAATAGGATTAAATACACATAAAACATACCTGTATTTCACTGCTCCTTTCGTTCTAGTGCACAAAATACATTTTTATATTTCAAATATATTAATTTTTAATCATTATAATTATTAAAAAGAACCAATAACGAGTGTATTTGTGAAATATCTCATATTCCTGTATCGATGAAGTTTTCTTGTGGTGGCTGCACGAATCCTATTCTCTCAGTGTGTCGACTGTAGTATACTCATATTAGTGATGACATCGGTCCTGGGATTTAAGACCGGGTAGGACCGGTCTTTACGTCTCCCCAAAAAACGTGGAAGTACCAAAATCGTAAACTTTGCAGTATAGCGCATGACTGTCAATATAATCTGACACATTGATACAAATGAAAAACTCTCCGAGATAGAGAGATGTTCAAGATAACATAATTGAATTATAATTTAGATATCAACAATGGGATTACCCTGATTCAGACATACATCAGCAGAAAACATACGACAACAATATAATTATAACAACATAAAAAGACCGGTTATGCAAATTGGGGACCGAGCAGTTCAAAGACCGGTCCGGGACCGGTCAAGGGGTTCCCGGTGTTATCACTAACTCATATGTATACAGTAAACCCTCGTTAATCCGAAATCGAAGGGACCTAAAAAAAATGATTTCGGTTTATAAAAATTCGGATTAATCAAAAAGTAATTTTTCCCGCTCAGAATATAGTTTATTTCGTATTGCACGCTAGAGGAAGCTGTGTCACCGGCTGAGACTACGTGCTAGATCCGTTGCTAAGGGCCTCGCTGATCGTGTGTACTCGGCTATCTCCGTGACGCGTGATCCTCATATGGCCCGTTTCTATTGGCGCTCGGCCGTCCCGAATCGGACCAACGAGTGTTTGACTAAATTGACTATATTCTAACTCCGAAGAGTGATGATTCATGAGGAAAAGAAGAGAAAGCCTTTTTTTCAATTGTTGATCTAAAAGTTTGGGGGTCGGCTTATATTCAGGACAATACGGTATATAGGCCCAGTAATTTTGCTTCATTCTCCATTAGTATAAGTAAATTCGCGTTCTTTTCTTCTTTCAATACGGTAAAATTCGAGTCTTTGCTTCCCCTCATCCAATAATCGAAATATTTGAAGCATATTGTGCTAACTTGAGTATAGTGTCCATTACCAGAAAGTTGTTTTCTTCAATCTTAAGAATGCAAATGTGCATTGATTTCAAGTCGAGTTGAAACTGGAAGAGATTCGCTACCGATATGTCCCGGCCGAAACTGTTCTCCGAATAATCAGAGACACAACGTAGTGCCTAGTCGGTCTCGTGCTGATTCTTTGTTGTGGTTTGCGTAGAACCTGCAGGGCATCAACCCCGGTACGCCGATGCCTCTTCTCGTCAACCCGATGCTGCTCGAAGAACTGTCGAGTGATGCCAAACTGCACACTCCTCATTCGCAGCGCGTGCAAGAGTTCCTTCTTCTGCTGGCCGTTTGCAATACAGTCGTGGTTGCCAGGCATCCCCACCATGACAAGGTCAGTACGGAACAAGTAGGGCGCATATCAAGTGATAGATTACCAGAGATACTTTGATGCACCAAAGAAAACCATATTTTGTAACTATTGAGCTACGTTTGTAGAGACACGGCATTTCTACCGGCCGGCAATCTTGACGACTCAGCACGACGTCAATAGATTCGTACCGTTCACACTACCACGGCAACCGGTGGATTCTCATTGTTTGACGGGCGGGTGTTGGCAGGGCCTACAACTAGGGATGTAAGGGTAGTGTTTTTTTGGTTCGGGTCGGGTTCGGGTAGTGGAAAAAACGCGGGTTTCGGGTTTTGGGCGGGTTTTAGGAAAAACACTGTATTTCAACAGGTGCTTCAAGATTAGGCAGTTGTACAAGCAAATTCCCAAGTCTAGGACTATTCCTATCTACTGGCTCCAGGCATTGGCCTAGGCTTATTGAAGTGATCTATATTTGCTTCCAAATATAGATCTACATCTATATCCTCCTCACTCATCACGAGATAGATGTAGATGTAGCCTAGGCTTACGTGGTAAAAAAAAACAAGTTAACACAGATATACAACACCTGTCAACAAGATTTTGCCTCCATCTTTGTTTTCAAAGAGTCGAATGACTTTGGAATCAAAGATATACCAACTATGTGTACGATGCTGCCCTCTACTCAACTCGTGAGAAAATTGTAGCAGTTGTTGCAGTGGATCAGTCAACAAATGAAGTAAATAGCGCCAAAACCGCGCGATATACGAAAAAACCTGATTTCAGTGTTACATGAGTGTCAGATCGGGTTGGTCTCGGGTTGGGGAAAAAAAAACGACCCGACCCGGAATTCCGGGTACCCGAACACCACTACCTACAACTTGTTTTGGCATAAATTCGATTTGAGTTGGTTTCAGTAACAAACTTTCAGCTGTTAAATTACATTCAAAATGCTCACCATTGCTATCAATAGTTATTGCACATATTCAAGCTAAAATTTGCTATAGTGCACTAGTCAATGGAGGATTGGAGGTGAATATATCGAATCAATCGATAAGAGATCAATGGCGAGGTTGATAAGAGCTTGACAGTCGATGCGTCGAACACACAGGCTCAGTGCAAACCTGGCCTATAGGTAGAGACATGTAAAAATAGCAATTGCTATAAAAGCGATGAAATCGAAAAGTGCTTTAATACATGTTTCTCTAGTATATCTTCATGTTTCAATACATTTGTTGTTGTTTGATCATGTTTTTGAAAAGGCGACAAAACGCTATAAATGTCTGATTCCGCTATTTTTAAGCGTATCTGCTATATATACGCTATATTCAGCATGGATGTATTATAGATACCATTTTCTTAAAAATTAAATTAATTGAGATGTAAAAGAGTGAAATTAGTTGGGAATTTCGAAAACCAAAAATCAGATGAAAATGCAGGCGGCAGATTAGGCGTGGATATAACCCGGTGATGCACAAAATTTGTCTGAAAACATCAATTGATATGTTTCTCTTGTGTGCAATTTTACGTTATGTAATGGTTTTATCAGTACGATATTGTTGTTACGCTACAGAACATTTTTGCGCTACAAAACACGACGTTTCAAAATAATAGATGCACCAAAATGCTACTTTTCCAATTCAAAATGCTATAAAAAGAAAAAATAGAAGCTATATTCACATGTCTCTACCTATACGTCATCACGGCAAGTTTGTCGGCCGGCATAATGTTCAACTTGAACCAACTCTCAAGGCCACACGGGACGGCAAACGGAGCAAGTCTGTGATTGGCTCGTTGCTTTTGCCGGCCCAACAAGTTTGTGCTGCCGTGGCTTTACTTTGAGAGGTTCTTACTGAACACTTATTTTACTCTACTGATGATATTTTGAAGCACAAATTTTAGTATGCTTGTAGTAGTACTATTTTAGTTGTATTTTAGTAGTACAGTGAAACCTCGATCCATCGTTTTTCAAGGGACCAGAAAAATAAAACCATCCATGCATGGAAAAAGATCCATCCAGGAAAATTTATCATCGACTATATGGGAGTGGGGTGAGAAAAATGAATGATACATCCAGGAGAACGATGGATCCGGGAACGATGCATAGAGATTTCACTGTACTTATATATTTCATAGTATGTCATTATAATTGAGTTCACCTTGACAACATTTATACATTGTATATTTATGTAATGTATCAACTGTTACCATATGACGAATAAAATAAATAAACGAATAAATACCCAGATTGAATTACAGCATTGTTAGACGAGCTTTAGCGAGGATTCAATTTGGCATACTGAAAAAAATTGGTGTTCTTTTTTTTTTTTTTTTTTTTTTTTTTTCATGTTTTTTGTCGGTTCTCCACAGGTCAAACGGCTACATCTATCAACCTCAAACTTTTTTTCAATATGGTTCCTCATCTAACTTAGATCTGTATAGTTTTGTGGCATTATTGGGGAGTAACTTTTTTTTTATGAATTTAAGAAATTTCAAAAATTCCCATTAGAATAACATGGCAAAAAAAAGAAAATATTTTTATTTTCCAAAAAAATGAAATTTTGCGTGAAGTTGAATAACATTTTGGTACACATTTCTGAAAATTTTCAGCTTGATCGGGTCAGCCATTTTGAAGAAAAAAAATAAAATGTGCTGAATTGGTACCACTCGAAGCAGTTTTTACCCATTTTTACCAATACTATTACTATCCGCTCGTCTTACAACGCATATATGGCGTTTTCCTAGTTGTAGAAATATCTAGTCATCTAAAAACTTGTCTATCTCCAGTATAAGTCAACTGTTAGTGGGGTCCACGGTGTAAAACAGAGATGTCTTGTATCGGGCTATCGTGGTGCGCTGGAAGGCTGACGGCAACAGTGCTGCTAGTTCCACTAAAACCCGTGCGGAACGCTAAAAGAGGCCAGCGGGCCACGCTGTACGCATGCGCGCACCAAACGTACGTCATTGTTGGCGGCAAGACGTCAGCCGGGCAACCTGACTGGCCTCTTTTCACACAGCGTTCCGCACGGAGTTTGGTGGAACTAGCAGCACTGTTGGAGTCAGTCGAAATAGCTTCGATACAAGGCCTCTATTCTAGACCATGGTGGGGTCGTTGAGCAACAACAACTCTTCACTTTTTTCATTTTAAATTAGATTGTTTACAAATTGTCCAATGTCTGAGCCATTGTCATCCACAAATCTAGTGCAAAATAGAACTACCGTATTGTCCCGAATATAAGACGAGGGTTTTTCTCGAAATTGCGAGTCCAAAAGTCACCCTCAGCTTATATGCGGATCTCGGCCTAAAATCGGTCGAAACACGTTTTTCACTAAATATGATTGGGTGCACTACACATGCACACTCTCAACAATGGAATCTTGCACTAAAAACACGTTTGATGAATGTTTTATCATGAAGAAGCACGATTTTCCCAATTTCCAACATTTTTATTTGATGCGTAGAAATAAACATGGGCACGTTGAGCTGTTGGCTGCATTGTCTCGTCAGATCTTGACAAGTGGGCGGGCCATATGACGATCGCGCGTCATCGGCACTAGCCGAGTACACACGATCGTGAGGCCCCTAACAACGGTTTCTCACACGCAGTTGGTCTAGCTTCCTCACGCGCGCAATACGAAATGGACTAAACTCTAACTGGGAAGAGTGATGATTTACGTGGAAAGGAGATAAACCCTTTTTTCAATTGTTGATGTAAAAGTTTGTGGGTCGGCTTATATTCGGGACTATACGGTATCTACATTTTTTGTTTGATTGGTTGAATTCAAAATAGCCTACTGGGATGCAGTCATTCATGTCTAATAGATCTTACCTTATACAGTACTTGGATATTCATTTTTGTTGTCGCATATTCCAGATGAACTCGAGTGGCGTCATCGAGAGTACCAACCCGAGTTACTCTCCGTCGCCAAGGGCCGGCCAAAGCTTCGCTTCTCCCCGGTCTTCCGTACCCGCCAAGCCCGTCCTCATCCCGTCCGACAACGACAAGTACACCCGACTGTCGGAGTCTCGTTCGAACACCCCGTCGCCTCCGCAAGCCGACCAGCGGCAGAAAGTCAACAACCTGCCCAACCTGTCGCCAATCAGTTCCGCCGACGAGTACGCTGCTGGCAACACGGAAACGCCCACACTGCCGCAGAAGACGACGAGGCCCAAACGTCTGACGGTGCCCGGGTTGCTGTTCAGCCCTAACGCCGGCAATCAGGGCAACACGCGTAGACACAGTGTACCGACGACGCCGCGAGAAATCAAACCGATCTACGAAGCAGAGAGTCCCGACGAATTGGCTCTGGTACATGCCGCTCACAGTTACAACGTTCAGTTGATGAAGCGGACGCCTCAGAACGCCACGTTACTGCTGCCAGTCGAGGGGTTGGTGGACTTTGAGATACTCAACGTGCTGCCGTTTGATTCGACGAGGAAGTGCATGAGCATTGTCGTCAAACATCCGGTTACCAGGCAGATCACGTTGTATTGTAAAGGTTTGTCATTTTAGTGGATATACATTTTTAAATTTAGTTTTAGGTTGTAAGCCTATAGATGGTGGCATTATGAGGTCTTGAAAGGTTTACTTACCTATCCATCTACTATATTGACCATGTTGTTTTCAGATCAATTGTGTTAAACTAAATTTTTAATCATTGTATGTTCTATTAGGACTTTCCCTGTTCAACCTTACTGGAACTTTAATGAACTGTGCTGATTTAGCTAGACCATGGTGATCTCTATGTTGATTTTAAAGTTTATAATAATTCACGTTGTCGTTCTATCAAAAGTGGAACGTATGTGACCTTTTAAAAAATTTATTGGTGAAAAATCAGAAATCTAGCCACCAGTATTTATCAAATGATTTCAAGTACAAATTCGTCTGAATTAATTTCTCCCTGAAGATTAACTACACTGGAAGTAGAACATGTTTTTAGACTATTTCCAATGTTGAAAACTTGTGCACAGCAACCCAACATGAAGTATGGAATTTTTTTATCCATTTTTTAATCATTTTCTAGTTCAAATTCAAATGGATAAGTAGTCCTAGAATTTATAAGCGCATTTTAATCAGTGTTGGGGAAGTTCCTTTTTAAAAATAACTTTTAAAAAGTTCAGTTCATTACTGTGAGAATGAACTTTTCAAAAGTTCAAGTTCATTTTCTATATTTTATTCTGAAAAGTTCAAGTTCGTGTAAAAAGTACATAAGTTCACGTGAAAGTTCATTTCGCGATTTTTTTGGGCTCTTAACGTCAATTTGGACCACCAGACAGTATTATATAGCTAATATTGGTAGGGCTTACTGTGAGGAGAAGGATAAATGAGAAGGGATTTTTTTTTAGTTATCAACAATTTAAGTCGTTTGAACTTTAATTTCTACTTCAATCCAATTTTACAAATCAGGGAGCGCTCAAAATTATCAATGGATACACCGCTAGCCAAACTGAGCATGAATCAGCGTTTCGGATTGGTCAGAAAACCACGTCTTATCTCCTCTCTCACACGCACGTAGGAAAAGATACTCGTTTAAAAACCAAATTGTTTACTGAAAACCTCCTTCCCTTCTTTCAACCGATCAAGTTATCAAAAATCGGGTTTATTTTGGTCACCCAAAATTTAAGAATCTTTTGTTTGTGAAAATTTCACCGGAGAACGTGGGGTTTAACCCTTTTGGGGAA